>OX463846.1:40905229-41000726 GCA_949825065.1 Odontocerum albicorne | reverse complement strand
ATATATATATATATATATATATATATATATATATATATAAACAACTAGAAAACAAACTTTTATGAATACAAGGAATATGTGGTAGTTTTACTTAAACGCACTGATGGTAGAATTAAAAACAATTACGAGTATGTATATATTACGAGCGCTATGACAGTAAGCCGTTGTACTGTTTGACTATATAAAATAATGTATTGAAAAGTGGATACAATTGCATAGAAGACAACTTTTCTGACCTAGTTGATAAGATGTCCTTCCCCCTCAACCCTTAAGGACTCAAATACCATTGATACCCAATTTTTTTTAAACATTTTTCAGTATGGTTTTCACCTCCTTTAACATCTGTCTAAGCTATTTGAAAGAGATTGCCACAAGACTCGCCAGGTTGTACTTTACAAAACAAAAGTGTTATACAAAATAATAACGTAAATAACTAAAAAAAATTATATCCCTAGGATTTGAAGACAAGCGTTCTTTGAACTAAGTCACGAAAGACATCGGCAATGATAGTACGAAAATAATGAATTATATGTGGTAATTAAATGGTTAAGTTTAATCAAATGAAGCAGAACTGGCAATACAGACGTAATAACATTGACCTGTTTCTGTTTAAGTTTTATGCTTAGAAGAGACCATTTGAGGTCCAATTGATTTATGAATACGTGTATTGAAGCAAGTGAACTCGTAATGATTTATGAATATTTGTATTGAAGCAAGTGAACTCGTAATGATTTATGAATATTTGTAAATATAAAGCATATGATTTCAACTGACTAATGAATACAAAGTTCAGACTGATTTTCAAATATCACCACTCTATGGTTTTGAGAGTTTGAGAGTATGGTTTTGAGAGTATGGTTTTGAGAGTTTTTCAATATCTTCTTCTCACGTCGTATCCTCCATATTTCTCATGTCGTATCCCCCACATTTATCATGTCGTATTCCCCACATTTCTCATGTCGAATCAACAAATATAATGATTAAAATTAAATCTAACTGGGTCTTCTCGCCCATTTTTGGGCATTGGCGTAAAAAAACTACTGCTAACAAAACAAAATGGAGTAAATTAGAGGTAATAAATTTTTAAGCGATTTGTATCTTTTTGAAATATGTTTTTTTTTACAAATGTATTGTTCAATGGTCATTCTGTTTTTGTGTTCTGTCACACTTTCTTTGTTATACTTTGGTCTCTATTTGCGTTGTATTGCACCATCCCGCATATCGGTAGGAACTTTGTCTCTTTATATTCATGTCCCTTAACGGGATGTCTTCATTGTATATTTCGAATCTGCGTCTGAGGGATGCTCTTTCGAAGAGGTCGGATTTGAGGTCGATGTATGTTTCATCTAATAAATTGGTTGTTCCAAATCCATTCAATAAGGTGGGCTATTATAATAGAGCTTTCGCCGTTACTGGTTCTGAGATGTAGAATGGTCTACCTACTAGTGCTAGATATATGGGTGGCGTGTGCAACTTTAGGAAGCACTTAAAGACAGATATTTTGAGAGGTATTATCAAAATTTATGAGTGGGTTCGAATCCTGCGTTAGTACGCCCTAGAGGAGAGTTTGCTCTCTAAACGGCGCTATACAAATTGTTATTTTATTATAATTTAAAAAAAATATTAGTTTTATTTTTAAAATACGTTGCTATAAAGACTATTGCTTGATTCTGCAACTTGCATATATTGCTAAGACGAAGTAATCAAAATGAGACGGAAAATTATAGATATCCTTTATTATATACATATATGCATACCATCACGCTATATCGCTCTTGAGGTAGGCAGACAGGACATATTTTCACGTCTTTATACCCATACATTATAGCTTTTGCCTCGTTCACATCCATACATTTCATCATATTGGTTTACGCTTTCGTTGTTCACAGTACAGCCTGGCTTACAATCATATAACAATCTCTTCTTATTACTCAGAAATGTTTTAAATATACCTTAAGTGAACAACATACATGAACTTTTTTTTTATTCCGGGAACCAGCCTGAACCAAACCCGCAACCCTCGACATGAAAAACAGACATGTTCTCGCGAATTAGACAACGAAATTTGTCAATATTATGTCACGGATAAAATCACATATGCTTTTCTGTTTTATTTATTTCTTATCTTTCCCTCAATTAAACGAATGAATGTTTGTTAAAAAATGGGTAAAAAATTGGTTTAATTTTTTATAGTTGTCACAAATTCCACCTCTGCCGAATCATAAATAGTTCTATCGTATGAAATAATACTGATATACGAAATGAAAATCACATACAGTTATATCCTTCCTAAGTTTTCCTATTCGTAACTTCTCACCATACAAACATATGTATTTCACTTATCTTAGATCTATTCATAAACACTTTCTCAAACCGATCCACCTACTCTGCTCATACGTGCGATTATAAACTAATTTATCCGGGTCTCAAATACTCAAATCGCTTCAGCAAAATTTTCAAAATGTTTATACAAATAACTTAAAAATATAATTTTTCTTTAGTTATACTGGAACCTTTTTTACTTGGTGCGTGAATTTAAGTTATTCACGCCCGTACGCGTGAAGGCACTATTGTGTACACGGATATTATTTCAAAGGGGAAAGTGTATAAGATTGGGACGAGGTTTATTTAAAGTGTAACCGAACTATTTCCCTTTCACGTACCGCACGACGCTGCCTTCACAATACCCCTCTTTATAATGATTATACAATACTGTAATTCAATTTAAGAAACTCATTTCTCTCGCCACAAATGCGTCTTTCGCGCCACTTTGAAATTGATACGGTACAGTTTATCGAATTAGAAACGAGTTATATGTGTAATTCCATGTTCGGATATCACGCGGAATATCTTTGAATATATTCGATATGTACATTTAAGGAATACTAATTTACTCACACAAAGTAACATAATACATGCCATAAAAAATCGTCTGATTTTCGAGAAACATTATTTTTTAATGTGATAGCAACACCGAATCAATAAACATGACGTAGGGAGTAGCTGAATGCATATTGATGGAATAAAATGACATTTTCATTGGAGCTTTAAAAATGTTTTTTTTTTCGTGTTGGGGGGTCGATTTTTTGTTTTTATAGAGGCACCGTAAAAGCCATCTCACTGACTGATGCTATTGTTCAATCAGGAAGAAGTTTTTTGGTGCGATGTGTAATAATTTTTGAAGTTGTCGTAGATAGGTGGTTTTTCCCGCCGAAAGCGTTTGTCACCATTCAACAGAAAGAAGTAAATTCTCCATAATAAGAGAAAAGTGCGAACGTGGTGATAAGGATTATTTTCCATTCCATAATTTGTTGTTCAATTAAAAAAAAAACAGGACGTAGGATTGAGGCTTTTGAGATGTGGAGCTAAGAACGTTTTCTCAAGATTCCCTGGACAGAGCATTTTACACAAGTGGAAGTGCTTGCTCGTATGTATAAGGACTGAGGACTGCTTAAAACCGTGAAGGTTTGCAAGTTGCAAGTCACATAATGAGAGGCTCAAGATACATTATAACATAATTGATCAACTTGGGAAAAATAAATGATAAACGAGGCAACAAAAGATCCAATACCACTTGCTAAATAGCTAGCAGGAGTGGTTTGGATGCAGTTCTACGTAATTTTTTTTCCGAACTGCAGTGAAAATGATTGTTAAAATGGACCTCCAATAAGTGTCGGCATCTCAACAGAAGTAGAAGACAGTAATATATTCATTCATTCGTAAGATACCTTACTTTGACCTCGCAATTTATTTTTGATGTTCGGGAATAAAAAGAAGTCATTGGGTGCCAAATCAGGGCTGTACAGCGGATGACCCATCAATTCGATGTTTTGAGTGCTCAAAAAGTCACTTGTTTTAGCCGATATGTGAGAGTTCGCATTGTCGTGGTGGAGAATGATCCGTCTTCGGCGGTTGTTTTTCCTTATTTCTCACTTCTGGCCCACAAATGGTGGGGTACCATTTATAATTAACTGTACGACGTTCCACTAAAGACACTGTTGCGACATGACCATTTATGCCGAAGAAACAAGCGCCACCATTTGCTTCGAAGTGCTTCGTGCGCGAATAACTTTTGTTGGATTTGGCTCGTCTTGAAAGACCCATTACAGTTGACTGCTGTTTAGTTTCTGGTTCATATGCATAGATCCATGATTCATCGCCTATCATGATCTTATAAACGTCTTTTGAATTACCGCGATCGAATTTTTTCAACATTTCTTTGGACCAATCGACATGAGCCTTTTTTTTTGAGCGATTGTCAAATTATGCGGTATCCAACGAACAAATCTTTTTGACGGTCAAATGTTCATGCAATATTGAATGTATGCAAATGAAACTAATGCCCAAACATGCTTCAATCTCACGATAAGTCACATAACGATCTTGCAATCATTTCACACACAGCATCATGTTTTCTGCCACAACAACCAATTTTGGACGACCTTCACGAAATTCGTCCTGGAGCAAACTACAACCACGATTGAATTCGGAAAACCAGCGAAACACAGTGGCCCGGGATGGTGCTTCATCACCAAAAGTCGAAGCGAGTTGATCGGCACACTGTTGTTGAGTTAGTCCACGTCGAAAATCATAAAAAATCATCGCACGAAAATGTTCACGATTTAATTCCATTTTTGGCCGAGATGAATTTTTCAAGTCACTGTAAACAACACAAATATCACTCGTATGACAAAACTTTTTGAGCACGTATACCATTAAAAACGTCAAACTTTACGATGCTGATGTCAGATTTGATGTATCTACACTGGTGTTGCCATATCTCAAAACTTAAGTAGCAGCCCTCGTATCTTGTTACCAGTGTTGTAAAATAGAAAAAAAGACAGCGTTATATCATAGAACAAGGCGACCCCAACGCATTAAAAAAGCTAAATCATATACACATACCACCACATCATTTTCCTGTCGATCCAATTTGCATCTTCTACGTCTAGATTCCTTAAACAACCCCTAAGATTTATTTGAATCTACGTTTCGTTCTTTCAAATAGTATTCATTTGATCCGGCCATACTTTCCTTGGTCTTCCTCTACAACGTCTTTAACTGAAATTCACACTGTATGTTTTTTTTTAGTTTTTCTTCATTCATTTGTTTTACATATACACACCATTTCAGAGTAATCTTCTTCATCAAACTGAACACATCAGTTTTAAGTTCACATTTATCCCTCACCATTGTCATACATTGTCACCCTATGTACTATTTTCAGTGCACGTATTCTATATTTAATGTATCCTGGAAAGAATAACTTTACTCTTGTTAGAAGTCAAAGTCATGTAGAAGTCCACACATTGCACTGATTGCCCAATTTGTGTAGTCTTGTTAGATATGCGTTATAGAAATTATAAGTTGTAACTGTATCATTACGAATTCATTTATTTTGATCTGGTGGCCTACAAGGAATGTGTAAACTGAATGAATTTGTTGTGGACTGTTGAACTATGAGCTGAAAATCTTTTATAAAATTGAGAGGTCGAATTTTTTTTTCTGTCTGATAAGATTATAAGACTCATATTTTCCAATAAAGTACCAAATTATACGAGTAACACAACATTTTACCAGCTTTTAGTTTACAGAACGTTAAATATATGCTGTGTGAAGTTTATGGAACGTAAAAAAATTCGAATGAAGGAATTTTAATCGTAACTTCAAATCAATAAGCTTTTGAGATGAAACAGTGCTTAAAAAATCATATACTTAATGCCTCTTTTTGAATCTGGCTTAATGCCTCTTTTTGAATACTTGTTATTAAGACTTATTTCAGAACCGCCGTAACTATCCTTGCACATTTCCTTTCCAAGTGAAAAGTTTTTGAATCCAATCCACCATGATATCAGACTTCGTTATATTATAAAAGCTAATAGAAAATTCGAACGAACGGATTTTAATCGTCACTTCAAATCAATAAGCTTTTGAGATGAAACAGTGCTTAAAAAATCATATACTTAATGCCTCTTTTTGAATCTGGCTTAATGCCTCTTTTTGAATACTTGTTATTAAGACTTATTTCAGAACCGCCGTAACTATCCTTGCACATTTCCTTTCCAAGTGAAAAGTTTTTGATTCCAATCCACCATGATATCAGACTTCTTTATATTATACAAGCTAATAGAATTTCTTAAAACTCATTTTTATTTAAATTCGTCTTCGACAATGTGCCAAAGATCAGAATATAAATTGAATACGGGTTACAGCTTCCAGCATCCAGATCTACGAAAGTTGTTATTACAAACTACTCTTAAACATGTGTTTGAAATCATAATAAGATGTTTGATAGATGAGCGCATATTTTGAGGTTGTTTTTGCAAGTATATTAGGTAAATTAATTGCAAGCTCGCTGCTCGTAATTGGTTCTACTTGTTAAGCGCGCCTCATACATCTTCACGGCATTGGGGAGTGAGTTCACTCAACAAACAATAAAATTCACAATTTTCTTTCATGTTCGTTTTAGTTAGATAAAAAAATAGGTATGCATTATTGGAAGTATTGCATCAGTACTTGTTACACTTTAAGAAAGAAATTGTGTTTCTGGTAATACTTTTCTTTTCATTAAAATTTTATGACTTGGTTTGTTTAGAATATTTTATGAATAAATAACAAGGGAATTTTACTCATTTAATTTATAAATATAAGTATATGGTAATCTGTAATTATAAACATATGTTAAAGCTTTGGTTTCCTAAGAAAGTGGTGTCGTTATATAGCGCACGTAACAAAACATTGTCTATGCAAACCAATGGCGTTGGTTTCCTAGAGTGCGTTGGTTGTGAGTGTAATGTCAAATAGCAATGCTGCCATTTAAGGCAGTGGAAAAAAACATTTGAAAAACAATGTGATAAAACTAATTTTTAAAATGACAATTTTGGACAATTTAAAGTTTCAAGAAAGAATAAACGCAACATTCATTGAACGTGGTAAAGATATGGCTTTTAGTAAATTAAATCTGTTGCGCAAAGGACAACCGAAAAATACAAGGTCTATAGTTTCATCATCCAGACTACACTCGTAGCCGGGATTCTCTACAATATCCATTCTGTAAAGGTGACTAGCTATCACACAGTGGCCCATCCGCAAACGAGACAAGGCATACACTTGCATAATGTTCATTCTTAAACAATCGTTTCAAACGGATAGATTGTTGGATTGGTTTATATCTAGACCCTTTATTTACAACACTTATATCCCAATCCAACGCTCATCGGTACCAAGTATCACGTATAATTTTATTTACAAGATCAGTTACTGGCTATGAAAAATCAGATAGGGGTTTTGCTAGGTTATTGTATAACAAAACAGCTGTTACAGAGTAACGAAATAAAATACATGCACATATGTTAATACTCGTACTATCAAAGCGTTCAATTTTGATTTTCATAATTAAAAATCTAATTCTATGAATCGAAAATCTTCGTGTGATAAACATAAGTTGGCTGATATAACTACATAAAAAGTAATCTACTGTCGATTAAAATTTAATCCCAAAAGATTATAATTCATAATTGATTATAAATAAAAGATTTTTTAATTTATTTAAATTTTGAGTTTTTTTAACGATAACGTTTTTCTTACAAAAAACAAATAGAATAAATAAAATAAATAGGTTACACACATTAGACCATATATTTCATCACGTCATGTCTCTGTCGGGGTAAACAGTGATTGAATAAAATACTTTCCTATGTAGGCAAACACCTTTCGATTCCACAATACCCTTCACGCTTACAAAATTTCTTGTATCTAAATTTTGAAAATATGTCGAACCGTAGGTTCTATTCTCACTGGATGTTCAGTCTGCTTTTCCCTCAAAACCTCTTTATTCTGGTTAGTTGGAAAGATTTAAGCCACACTCATAAATTAGCTAGGTATTTATATGTACACGTATGTTACATATGAAATTGAAGCCGGAATGACTACATTCAACTAACGATACTATAGGAAAAAAGTATGATATTGTGCATTCATATAAAACAATATGGGTGTTAAAGTATGGTCCTGTAAGGTTTACTTGCTGACTTGAGCGGAATGCCATTAGGTCGACACTGTCGTTCAATTAAACGAATAATAAGGGTACTCATGACTGATCATTAAACTGAATTCATAGTCCTGCCTAACTAATTTCTAGCCTAAAATTATCGTATTTTTTACTGTGAGTTACGCCTCATCAGCTTCAAAAATTAAACTGAAATAATGAAATCACGTTACTCCCTTATTTAAGGGAGCTGTGACGAATTTGAAAGACATCTATACTTACAACTCAGGTAAAATAATAGTCAGGATTTAGATGTAGGTCAGATAGTAAATTTAAGCCATAGTCATTTAATTTTAGTACATTTTCATTGCGTCGAGTACATTAGCGATTTTTTTTGTCAAGTTGCAATACACGTATGCTCCATCCCACAACGAAAATTTTAGAAGGGAAAAAATATTGAAAAACTATATTTTTTAAGTACTATCAAGAATCAAATCCCAAACCTTCTGGTGGGACACAAAAGGCCTACGTTTGGGTTTCAGCGATGTTCAATTCATAAGACTTCTAAAAATCATAATATTGCTAGCCAAAAAGTAAATCGCAAAAGAGTTTCGAATAGACGACAACTGAGTTTCTTTCAGCCAACGAAAACAAATATACACATTAAAGAGTCATAAAACCTCTTACTTTACCTTTATGTAGCGGACATAATTACTGGAGTTAAATGTCGCATGGTTTCCTCTTTTCAATGAATGAATTTCTCACACTTTTTGCTTTGTTGATATTTTTGCCGCAACTTTTTGGCTCTTTTCCATTATAAAACGTGAAAAATCCTAATTTAAATGTCAATTTTATACAGTTAGTACAGTTTTATTTAATTGAAAAGTCTAGCCATTTTTTAATTTATTAAAAAGATTTGTTTTAAATATTGTCTTGTATTTTTTTTAACTTAGGTTAATCACATTAATAATTTCATCGAGAAGGATGTATTTTCTGAAACAAATTCAGATGAGATATATAGTACATTTTTGTTAACGTTTGAAAAAATATATATTTTTTAGAATTGAATATATGCTGAAAATTATAGATGTTAACTTTAAATTAATTGTGTAAAAAATCAATTTCGTAATTTTGCGAGAGTTTATGTTAAAATTAGTAGGACTTATTTTACACTCATGTGAGTTTAGTCACTTTTGCAATCTTCAGAATTTAACTAAATACCATATTTAAAGTTTTGATGGCTCGTCGACTGACTTGGTGAACTTTCATTATATTCAAATCGTTAAAAATGGTTATATTATAGTATTTCATTAACGTTAGGCCCAATTAATGTCATTTCTAAAGGTTTCGTTATATCTTCAATTGTTCCTTTAATTTATTCTAAAGGTACTTTTGAATTTTTTGGTATTGGTAAAACAGAAATGTTGGAGAGCATGACCGGACCCAATGTGCTTGGCACCAGATGTGAAGCCTTAAGGTTTTAGACCACAGGAATACGTGCATAATTTGAAGTTCATCAATACAATACAATCACACACTTAACTAGATGTGATCTTTTATTTTTTTTTGGTTCCATCAGGAATTGAACCTGAAACACCTCGGTGGAAAACAAACATCTAACAAAAATTGCTCACAGAAGTTTTTTTCCATCAAATAAATTTAAACAAATTTATACAAATAAATATTCTTTGCAATTAATTGAATCCTTGCAATTAACGTAATTAATTGACTTGATTAATTGAATTTTATGAGTTTGATTTTTTTTACACACGTTCAAAATATTAGGTGTTAACATAATTTGTGTCAAAAAGTAAAACAAATTGGTACAGGTTATACGTCATTCGAAAGAAAATGGTCTGCTCTATAAGATATTGTGCTTGCTTTTACGTTACATATATTATTTTATTTGATTACAAGATTACAAAATGGTATGTCAAGTAGACGAAAGTGAGCATTTTCGACACCTCCTTCTGTTCGCATTCAATCGAGGGAATAAAGCTGCTCGCGATATTTACGAAGTGTACGGTTAAGATACTATGAATGAAAGGACAGCTCGTCGATGGTTTTTGCGTTTCAAAGACGGTAATTTAGACCTGAAAGACATGGAGCTTTCCGGACGACCAGTGGACTTCGATGAGGACCGCTTAAACCATATTATTCATGAAGATCACTTTCGTCTACTTGACATTCCATTTTGAAGGCTTGTAATCAAATAAAACAATATATGTAACGTAAAAGCAAATACAATATTTTGTAGAGCAGAAAATTTTCTTTCGAATGACGTATAACCTCTACCATTTTGTTTTACTTTCGGTGCTCATTTTTAAATTGGAAAAAAACGGACACAAGTTATGTTAACACTCAATACATTGCGTGAACAAAACAATGTATAGGAAAAAATTAACAGTTAAAAAAAAAAACAAATAAAATTCAACCAACAATGCAAGACAAGAGTGGGAAAAAGAAATTATTTCTAGCGGGCATCGAAAATACTATAATAAATTAAAGAGGAAATTATCAAAAATTAAAAATGATAAAATTGTATTACTAGCAGTCCTGTCAAGACTTGAGATTGAGGCATACTGGAGAGGAACTCTGCTGAGCTTATCAACATCTTTGTTAAAAATACATACCAAACCAGACCCAATCGTAAATTTTTTGGCGATTGATGAATTACAACGTGCGAGTGTCATTAGCAAATTGATATTGACATACTATATTTGAATAATTGTAAAAATTCCCGTGTGTTTCTAGTGTAGCATGGAAACCAATTTCAGTCAATTTATTGCGGCTATCGACAATATTTTGAATACCCTGGTATATGATAGAAACCTTATATTTATTATTTATAGTTAAGGCATTAACGTTTTGGAGGTTTAAATACATTGTAGTTTGTTTAGTCAAACCATGTTAATTCCACTTGATGTAACGGTATAACCCTACCAGTTTTATGGTTTTTACATCATAATCAGGGGAGCACAAACAATAGTCATATTTGTGCTCTTGTTTGTGTTCCTCTGATGATGATGGGAAAACCTTAAAACCGGTAGGGTTATATCGTTATATGAAGTGAAATAAACAGTGTTTGACTAAACAAATTACAAAACCTTAAATAGTTTTTAAACCTATTGATTTTAACTATTATTTTTTTGTATAAAAAATCATTTAATTAAATGTTTAAATAAACAAACTAAATTATAAATTTAACTTTTTTTCATTTTTGAAAAAAATGCTGTTACGAGTATATTTGTTGTGACGTGTTTATACATATTACTAGGAATTACTTGTAAACATGTCTCGCGATGTGTTTTAAGTTATTTCAGATGGTGTGGGAGAAAAGTGCCAGAACTTCCAAAACTTTGAATGATATTCGACCCACCCCCTCCCAAGCTGCGGGTCGCGGCGGCCCCGCTCACCAGGGGCGGCGGCAGGGGCAGAGCAAGTAGCAACAGTAACAGGCAGCCGGGCAATGCGTCATCCCAACAACATTCTTGCCGCCGGTCGGAGCAAACCCGAGACCGCGGAGGTGGGATATAATTTATGGTGCTCCAACTCTCTCGAGTGGGATATCTTTGCCAGTGACGTGACTCGCAATATTTGTTTACACCCCTTCCTATTAAGAATATATACTTTATAGCAAAAAAATCGTATATCGAATAGATAGTGTAATAATTGAAAATTAAATTAATTGAACTCAATACATGAATTTGGTAATAAACAACTTCAACTAAGATACGTTTGAATGATAGATAGAATACTTTCTTATAGTGAAAAAAATAAAGACCTCTCTAGCCTAATTGGTAAGACGCCAGGGTAGAGGGAAGATGATTATTTTTTTGTAGATACTCGAAAGAAAAAAAAAGGGAATGATTGCCTCAGAACTAGTTCAGCCACGTTCAAAGGACTTGAAGTACCAAGTTATGAGCCGACCTAAATGAACACGTTTTACTGTATACCCGTTTCCCTAATGGAACGTATATAATGGCTGCAGCCACTACCTTCCTATCCTTATACCCAGTTAATGTGTGTATATGTAAATGTTTATTTTAAATTTTTCAATAAAAGTTGGTTCGAATCCTGAGTAAGACTTGAGGAGAGTTTGCTCTTTAAATGGCTCCATATAAACTGTAATTTTTTTATTCTAGGATGATAATAAATAAAATTTTCAGTTTAACCATTTGGGTTTATAAGACCGTTGACTTAATAAACGTCTCCAAGTCTATCTCCATGATCTGGTTGCAAAGATGCCTGTTTTCTAACCTGAGGATTGTGGTTTCATTACCGTAGGAATACAATTTAACCTTTCCTTCCCTGTGTTGGGTATCTTCTACACGTTGCTTCTAATAACCATCAATATCTCTATAAATATTATAAATACAAGGTTAACATTTTAGGTATTCCTCCATAATATATTTACGCATTGATTTAAAAAATAATATCGAGGTGTTTTGTAAAGATCGAAAACAAATTCGCATTTAAACGCTGCGAGTGCCTCGAAGGGTTAAATATTCCAATCTGATTTTTACTTAATGCATTTTTACATGTTTTGCTTGATTGAAAAATATTGCTGCATGGTAATAAGCTCGCAAGATTTTACTGTTTATGACAAAAGTGTTGTAAAGTTTATGAGTTTTTGTAACTGGGAATTGTATAATCAGCAATTGGAGAAAAACACCTATTTATTTTTCCATGCTATATGTCCTCAGTAAGATACAGGGAAATCCTAGTTTACTGGAGACATGACAAATGAAAGACAACAAAACCAAAACCATTAAATTTGTGTGCCCACTCTAAATTACCTGTAGTTATTTCCATAAATTATACAATTATAAAATATAATAAAACAAAACGGTATTTGGGAGGCTTAAATAAATTTAATAAACGTAATTACAGTGTTTTTAATACCTTAAATTAAATACATTTATTTTTTGAACTAGAGTGTAGTATTTTATTGACCATTAAAACGACACCCCTCTTTCCTCGCCGAAATATTTCAGGGTCTTTTCGATCATGAACTTACGTTACGCTCAAAAAGAAATTGTTCACATCGTAATCGTTACATCAAAATCCTTTTTTTTAAATTTGATTCATGATATCTCACTTTTACTTTAATAAGTGTCCATAAATATTAATGATCTTTCGAACATTTTTTGCGACCATATAACTTGATTAATTTACTTTGTCTGGTTAGTTGGAAGAGATTGCCACCTGGCAATACGCTCGACAGATTGTCTTTGGAAAAAAGTATTAAATAAACAAATAAAAAGATTTACTTAAAGATTGCATTTGAGTAAAAAAACAACGTCACAAAAAGCAAAACCATTAATATGACTAAGAGAAAGAAAATATCAAAAAGGTGTTCGAACGTGCATACTACCGTCAATATTAAACCAATCATGATTTTCGCATTGTTTTTATTTAATAAATTCTGTAGAAATGTGTGCAATGAGAAAAGAAAACACGGAGTTACAATGTATGACAGAACACTAAAGGAATAAATTAATTAGGGATGTATGTGAACTTAAATTTAATATGTTAAGTAATATGAAGAAGAGCACGTTGAGATGGTTTTGGCATGTAGAACGAATGAATCAAGAAATAATAACAAAACAAATATATGGTGCAAATGTTAGTGAAAGGCGTGTGAAGATCAATGAAAGTATGGTTGGATCAAGTTAATAATATTCTGGAACGAAACTTAGAAAGTTAACGAAATTGTAGAAGTTGTATGTATGTAGAAGAGGCAAAGTATGGTACTGTCTTCTCTGCCAAAATGGCGTGATGGTATGTACGTATTATTTGTTTAAGAATAAAAGGTTTCATATAACTCCCCCGGTGAATGTGCAGTGCCGCCACTGTCGCTCGCCCTCTCAAGATGATATTGTGAACTGCGGACTGTTGCTACTCTCACCTAAATGGAGATGAATCAAAACTTTATCACGCTCCGTTTACTTAGTAACTTTGCGTCTACATATTTACCTACATTTATGTATACACTATGTAACAGGTCCAAACGCACAATAAAAACTGAATTTTATCCAATGTATTAGATTTAATCGAAATTTGTTAAAAAATCATTCAGATAAATAAATAAATAAAATAATAAATAATAGGTTTATTGATAGCAACGTAGTATGCACAGATTATATTTGAAAAACACTTAATAATCAAATAAAATATAAGTCTTGGCCACTCGCTATCCATCACAGGGTGGCAAGTGTTAAAGTGACAAAATTAATACTAGTACATTTCCTTCCTACTACCAAATACATACATATACATCATCACGTCATTTCCCTTTCGGTGTAAGCAGAGAGGACAGTGCGCCATACTTTCCTAGCTCGACCTACATCCTAAGCCTCTTACCTTTCAATAAACCTTCTATAAATAAATAAATAATAGGTTTATTGATAGCAACATAGTATGTACAGATTATATTTGAATAACACTTCTAAAACACATAAATTGCAGATAATACATTAAATACAGAAGCTATCAAAAGGTCTGGGCTCCTCTAATAGCATCCCCTCGGCCAAGATACACCCCACCAATATAGGGCGAACCCAGCCACGGGGACACCAGATGTTTTTCAGCCCACACCCTTGGACACGTAGAACAAGAATATATACAAAAAAATAAACACAGAAAATAAATAGATGACAAAAAAAATACATTCAAGAGAGAAGACACTTAAAGGTCCGGGCTCATCCCACAAATATTCCCCCGGCCGAGATACACCCCACCAATGTAGGGCGAGCCCGACCGCAAAGGCATCAGGGGGCTTCCATCCCACATCCCCGCATATCTAGATTTAAGAATAAATAAAAAAACAAAAACGTATGGCAGAAAACAAAATAAAAAGTAAACCCACATATACCACCTCAGGTTAACTGTCAGCAAGAACGAGAGAAAAACAAGACAATAAAAGCCTATCAATGTTCTTGTAATAACCCATCAATAATGACTGAAGCAATTTATTTCAACATATCGCTCTCTTTTTCTTTGTGCTGTTTCATACATTCGTTGCGTTGCCGCTTTTCTAGAGTAGTTTGCTCGTTGTGATTGACGTGTGCATCTCTTCCTTCAAGGATCTACGGTCCTTTTTGCAATCATCTTATCATTTTGATCTATGATAATGAGTCTGTAAAACTTAAAATTTCAATTTAGTCTAGCAGAAACAATTTAGTCTAGCAGAAACAACAAAAAACTTAGATTTTTAAGATAATATTAAACTAAATTAAATTTGATGCTCTAAATCTGTTTCCAAGATGAAACTAGAAAAACTTTTTCAATGTAGAATTTGAATGAAACAAACCTTAGAATAGGGTACCTTTATATTTTTTTGACAAAAAACTTTGTATAAGCTATTAACAGCCCAAATAAATTTATTTACAAAACAGCGGTAAAAACTGAGTCAGAGTATCCATGACCATGCCTTACTTAACCTTTCCTTCCCTGTGTTGGGTATCTTCTACACGTTGCTTCTAATAACCATCAATATCTCTATAAATATAATAAATACAAGGTTAAGATTTTAGGTATTCCTCCATAATATATTTACGCATTGATTTAAAAAATAATATAAATATTAATCAGAATTTATCGACTACATCGTGGGTATTTTGTGAAGATATCGGAAACAAATTCGCATTTAAACGCTGTGAGTGCCTCGACCTTGTGCCTTGTCGATAGGTGAATAGTATGCGGAAAGCGCGACACTATATTTGCATCTCACTCTTGCATACTCCACTGAATTGCGAGGAGCTGAATTGTCTCAACGTCGCAAGCATAAGCGTAAGCGCCGGGGTATGCGACTGACGTTCCGCGCCACAGTAGCTTCTAGGCTTGCAAATAGGTTAGACGTACGCCTGTTCCGTGAGCGTTGCCAGATGGTTTTTTAATGTTTTCAGCAAATAAATCTCAATTATTATAATTTTTAACTTCAATTATAATTAATTAAGGGATTATCTATGAATGTTCTTATTTTTCCGATTTAAAATCGCTAATTTTTGATCGCGTACTCACTACCCAGCACCGGAGCACGCGTTTCAATTTTAACACCGTAAGGGAAGGGTTAAACTTGATAAATTAAAGTAAGTAAAATATTTTAAAACCTTAGTAAATATTTGACAAGCCTATCGTTAGACCCGCAGTTATGTATGGCTCAGAATTCTGGACTATGTACAGCTCCTACTCTAGACAACTTGAAACAGCAGAAATGCGAATGCTTAGGTGGTCGGCAGGAGTATCACTGAAATATAAAATTAAGATCTCACGCATTCGTGGTAGCATGGGAGTCACTGACATAAATAGTAAGCGGGAAGAGCGACAGGTGAGATGGAACGAGCACATGAGACGGAGACCACCAGACCATACTGTAAATCAGGTAATGTCTGTGGATCTTCCTCGACAGCCGTCCAGAGGAAGACCAAAGAACTCCTGGATGACTCAATGCTCCAAAATCATGCAGAGAAACGGCCTATACGAAAGCGACACCCAGAACCGAAGAATATACAGCCTGAGAACGAGAAGAGCTGACCCCAACAGCCACCTAGGCCATGAGTTGGACAGTGCCAGGAAGAAGAAAAGTAAATATTTGACAAAAGCCTAAGAAATTAAAATCAGCAAACGATATAAAATCGGTTTTACTTATGTCCGTTTGTTACAAAAAGGTGTTCAAATATTGTTGTTACGGTTTAATATTAACGTTTTAAGTATGAGTGACATAGTTATGGTTTATACCGTTGTTTTCTTTTGTTATTTAATTAACTAAATAGAAATAGATCTTAACGAAATAGGAGCAAAACGCTCTGAATATATACAACTATGAGAAACAACAGCATGAGAGACAAACAGCAAGCTAACGAAGAGGATACCAATGAGCATCGTGCTGCAGAAGCTATATTAAGAAGCAGTTTTTATTTTTCAGCCTTTCAGCTTAGCAAGCCCATTTACACCCCGAGATTTTTTCACGGGTCACAACTAGTAAAATATAAATTTAAAAAAAATATTTACGATGGTAATTGTATGGAAGTTATACGAGTATGAGTAAAACGTGGACGTGGAATAAGACTGAAAAGAGCTTGTAGAAATACCTATACGAAGACGAATACATGGGGGATAATGGATGACAGGACAGACGGAACGAAGTGATTTGTTCCTCTAAAATATTCCTCGCCCTTATATATTTGTGTGAAAACAAATGATCATACACGTATGCTAGGTTAACATCTAATAATTCATTATCACTAGTTTTTACGCCCACGAACACAAAAAATATTACACGCATCAAACAGGTACTACACAATAAAAAGGCTAATCTTTGGTTTTTAGGATAACTAAGGAACATCTTCACCTAAGCGCAGTGGACCAGATTAGCTGTAATAATTGAATTGCGGTATGTGTAGGTATGACAACAAGAAACTTCAATACACGAATTAAATAACACATTAGAGTAATAAAAAACGATTATTTTTCTGAGTTCATTGAACTCCTAATAACACATGATCACTCGTTTTCACAACCAATAAACACAAAAATATAGCACACATTAGACACATATTATACAGTAAAAAAACATTGGAAAACATAAGGCACACAAGAAAAAACAAAAACATCATAAATAATTTATTAAATTTATCCTCTTCTACGCTCTTAACCGTATTTCTCATTAGTACCATAAACAACAAATATTATAGACACTTTTAATCAATTTTACCATGGACAACACACATAATGTACGAGTAATTAATATATAATATACTTCACTTCTGGAGAACTTTCCTGATGATGACACAGCAAATGTCTAAATGCGTTGTGATTTGCAATAAATAAAGTAAAATAAAACAAAGTAACCGTGTTTTAATTTTATATTGTTTACGGTGTGCACAAATTTGTGCGTTTCAGAAACCGTCTATTGCCACGGTGTGCACATGTTTGTGCATTTCGGTTACGTTCAACTTCATACATAAAAAACACATGTGAAATAAACTTCTTATTTATACGGTCGTATTTGCTTTGCTTAATTTTATTTTTAATTAACACATATTTTTATTAAATATTTTAAATAAACCATGTAGTATTTTTAATAAACACCCTCGTAAACAATGGGTTAAACGTTTGAATATTTATTCTATATTTCTTGCAAAAAAAATCATAATTATTACGATACTACAAATTTCAGTTTTTAACAAAACTTTCTTATAAAAGGTAATGGTCTGAGGATAAAAGATTAAAACAAATATTTCTCGCTTCCCTGCCTGCTTAAATTTATTGAAGAAAAACTTTCTCTCTAATAAATAAACAATGGGAATATATTGGGTCGCTGGCTACTTGACCCCTGCGAAGCCAACAAAAAAGTTTTATTCAGAAGGAGGTAAACAATATTCTTTTGGGGGTAATGTACAAGTTATGGCTAATATCTCATAAAACCTTTATGTCGTATTGTTTTACCTAGACTGATCAACACGAGTTTTACTCTAGCGTTTGTTTTGGAAGAAAACTCGTTGGATTAGAAAATAACGAACCAATTTATTATTAGGATGCAGTCACATAAAAAGTTTTGAATTTCAATTCTTAAAAGTAAAAAAAAAATTACAAGTGTACGTAACTTTATAATGACACGTTTCTATATTAAAACGTCAGTCACTATCTAACATTTATATCGTTTCGTTTTATCCTGTATAACCCGAAAGAGTTATTTCAAACTAGTAATCTCTTCTGACCAACTAGAAATAACTTTAAGAGGCCTTAAATGAAAACCAGAATGGAATCTTTTGAAAATAAATTAGGTTCCAACTTGAAACGAATCCGTAGCCTCCGGGATGCAAGACAGGCATTTTACCAACTAGATCACGAAGGTCTTTGACTATTTGTGAAACATTTTTTATAGTTAAAGTAAATACTTACTTTGGAGTTATAATTAAATTACGCCAAGATTAAATAGAGTTCCTGAATTTCACGTTTCAGAAAAGCTTTAGTAGAGAGGTTTTCAGATGGGGCGTAGGTGTATCCATCCTCCTCAAGGCTAATGGCAGAAAGGGGGGGGCGCGGTGGACTCTTCGGACCGCAAGCCTCCGCTACAACCTTCGGCACTCTACGGCCGGCACAACTTCACGGCTATACATCACTTCGGGCGGAACTTAGACGATAAGAAACTTATTTGTGCTGTTGTAAAGTAGCCGGCAGAGGTCTCACACTCAAAATACAGGGAGGCTTTAACATGTAAAAATCTAAGGAACAACGCATTTATTATTATGACAGACCTTTCTTCAGCCTCTATTCAGCTTCCAATTAATGAAAAAAAAACTTGTTTTGTTGTAGACTTTTCACACAAATCAAAAATTTCGTGAGTGTTGGAACACTACCATCGTGATGGCTATGCAATTCTTGTAGCGAGTGGCTATCATACCAAGCAAGTAACTAATAACTTACTAAAGAACTCTTTCAACATTCATAAAGCAAATAAGTATCGCGACGAAATCAAAGCTAACAAGCATTTCGGTGAAAGAACCAGACAATATCAAATTCCACTGAGCTGATAGTCCACAAGACTCATTGAGTACCAATTTTGCTGTAAAGGAGCAAAACATAAACATAGAAAAATACTCAAAAAAACACTAGAAATACGTGCATTTAGAAAAGTATATGGAGTAGTAATATATTATAGAATACGTAATAAGTGATTAGGAATTAATGTGATATCAAGACTGATGTGTTGAGTAAGACGTGGAAGAGGACTATGAGATGGTTTGGACAAGTGGAACAAATGAATAAAGAAAGAATAACAAAACAAATATTTTTGCAAACGTAAATGGAAGACGGGGAAGAGGGGTACCTAGGAAACTATGATTAGATACAGTGTGTGATATTTTGAAAGAAATAAATGTGCAAAGTGAGAGAAAACGAAGGAGTTGTATGAGATGAATACTTGTAGAAGAAGCGGAATTTGTGTGTCGAAACGGAAATACATCTGGCGCTCTGTTCTCTCTCTTTACCCTAGCAGGGAAACGGCGTGATGGTATGTACGAGTATCTACGTAAATCATTTAATATAATGGAAATTTTATCGATAACTTTGTAAATGATCAGAGTTCAAATTTTTTTCACGATACAACAGTTTGCGACCAATGACATAAGTAATGTATGTTTATAACTGCTTTCCCTTACAAAATGTTCAGTACAAGGTTAATAATCATCTGTACAAAATATTTTTATTTATGTTCTTTAAAGTTGTAAATAAAACGAATTGTGGAGATTTATTATTTTTATACTTGTGGGTTAAGGTTGTCTTTAAGATGACGTAAACTTTATTTCCTTTAAAAGAGCAAAAATTTATGTTTTTTATAGAAGTTTAAAAAAGTATTCAAAAACAATTTTGCGCCATAAACAACAAACATGTTTAAAAAATAGTCTTACTTTGTTTATGTAAGAAAATAATAATTATGTGAGGACTAATTACGCAGCACCGTTTAGATTCGAACACACTATTACATAATAAACTGATCAAAAATATTACAAAATAATAATAAGTGTAAGGATAGGAAGGTGGTGGCTGCGATCATTAGATTGGGCACTTCTCCGCATCTACATATGTTTAAAAAAACATATTTGGTAAGAAAACTCCAGAAAACTTATTTAGAGAAGAGAGACTGCAAAAAACCTTATAGATTATCCATCGTAGATTATGCAATAAGTGATGACAGACGCAAAATCTCATACATAGTGACACACGAGATGCTCGCAGGACAACGCATTCCAGGAAAGCCTTCTAAAAGGGAGAGTGATGGCTGATGCTCTTCCTCTCGTGAACAGCTCATCCAAGATCCATATCGCGAAGAAGAAAACAAAAAGTCTTTCAGAGCTTTTATTTCATTGGTTCTTTATGTTCATGTTGTTTCAGATCTTCACTATATTCCAGTAGTAATGGTTGTGCTCACACATGTTAATACAAATATCAACATATATTTATTTCCATATTTTCGTTAGCAAAATGCACTATCCATACAAAATAGTAATGCAAGATCTTCTCTTTACAGATGACACCATAAACTGTACATCGGAAGTCTTAAACTGTGCCACGAAACTGCAAACCCGGAAGACGGGGAAAGGGTGGTCCGTCTTCCTCCTTCCTCCCAATCACTTCTCAGCAGGGGTATGCACTGTGAGGGTGGACATCCAGGATACTTGCGGAGTGAGGACAAGGGAAGAAACTGGCAAGAGGGTAGTGGGGAGGAAAATCGCCAAATCGAGTTGCGATGTTTTTCCTGACAAAAAAGACAAAAGAATGGCATTTGTTAAAAGTTATCGCCTAATACGTTTTTTCGCCTTTTTGGTACCATGGTTAGCTTTTAGGTGAAAGGCCAACTGTTGAGTTTTTGAAATAAAAAGAGGTGTAAAGCTTTTAGGTGATGTTTATTTTTACCCGCAATTTATAAGTCTTCTTTTATACTTTAAAAGAAAGTGCCAAAAGATCTCAATATTAAAACATTTTTATTATTTTTTTTTTGATGTTCACTTTGAAAAACACTATTTTCCTTTATTGTAATTTGTTTTATTAAACACTGTTTATTCCGGAATGAACAGTGTTTGATAAAACAAATTACAATGTATTTAAACCTCCACAATGTTAATGCCTTAACTATAAATAATATGCTATCCTATATTACAAACGTCGTTTGGGGTATGCTGAGACGAAAGAGCGCCAAACGTTGCTGTCACGGCATAATTCCTTCGCCTCCTCTGCACCCATAGATCTTCTTATATAGATCCTTTTAATACTTACCTTTTTTACTTCCAAACTTCATTAACTTGTTTTAATCATACTTTTTTAGGTCATCTTCTACCACGACTCCGTCTTATGCTAGCATTATACATTTGTTTGGTCCTCCTTTCGTTACCTATACTTTGGACGTGTCCAAGCCGCCTCAATATGTTCATTTTAGTCATATTTAATTCGTTGGTTAGCTCACATTTGTCCTTAATAATTACATTTTTAATTGCGTCATTCATTGACAATCCCACATTTGTCTCAATACACACATTGCCACTGCATTTATTCGACTCATTTTATTCATACAGTCGTCTAAATTTCACTCAATGTGGATAATAAAACACTTTACAAAGAATCAATTTAATTTAGAAAACTTGTTAAAAATAAACTAGTTAACTTTATAAATATCAAAATTGCTCTACCGAAGTATGTTTTTTTAGATAGACAGAGATAACAGATCCCTTAGTTACAGTACGCAGCTTTTTCTTCGTCTTCATCTATACATCTCATTATTTATACTTTTGTAGTACTTTTCGCATATCTATACATATTTTTCATCATGGCTCATCTACTCGTGTATATTGATTGATGCACCTCACTTACTCGCTAGTATTTCATTTCGTATTCCCACTAGATCCACAAGACAGCTCAATCCCTTTTATACCGAAAATTGCTATACTAATTATAAAATCAACTCCTCTATTATTCGTATGCAAAGATTTGGAAACGAGTTTTGTGACAATTTAGATATTTTTAATGTAAGTATATATAGTATTCGCCAGAATATCACAACAATATTTAGAAATAACTACTTACTTTGTGCTCTCCTTTATTAATATAAATAACGTAATATAAACAAAACATTAAGGACAATACTTTGCCTCTGGAGTTGATTAACCCTGCATCAACATGTATGAAGGTTTTAATTCTGCCAAGCAACTTGCATCTCGTTCTACTAATGAGGCCATGTGTTTTCTACATCTCAATATCTATCCATAAAATTCCCACCAAATTCTCAAAGATTATTAAATAATTTTAAAACAATGACTGTAATTTATTATTACTACTGCTTTTTGTATCTTCGCGTTAGTTTAAGATAAAGTTGTATTATTTGTCAATAATTTTAAGTACTTTATAACCTGTCACATGTTCATTTGTATATAAAGACACTGTTGTTTCGTTAATTAAATAAATATAAAAATACGCTAATGAAGGTTCTAATACCTAAAATTATTTTGGACATGTCGGTTCCTCGTAAGTGTTGCAAACCTAATTGCAGTAAACGTACGAAACATTTATAATTGAACTTTTTAGTTGTTAATTATTTATCAGTATTGACATTGAAATGTTTCATACAATTGTAATTTGTTTTATCAAACACTTTTTATCCCACTTTTTGTAACGGTATAACCCTACCGTTTCAAGGCTTTCACCTCATCTTCAGGGGAGCACAAACAAGACTGAATTATGTTCGAACTGGTGCCGATATACCAGTTCGAACATAATTCAGCCATGTTTGTGCTCCCCTGAAGATGAGGTGAAAGCCTTATATACGGTAGGGTTATATACGGTATACCGTTACAAAAAATGGAATAAACAGTGTTTGATAAAAACAAATTACAATGTATTTAAACCTCCACAACGTTAATGCCTTAACTATAATATAAACAATATGTTTCATACAATATTAAATAAGGCTGTTATTTTAACTTGTCAATGAGATGGTTTCCGCATTTGCCGGTTAAGTATTTTCTGCTTTGTTAAGTTTAAGATAACCAATTGCGAGAGAAGAGGTAAACATTTAACATCGGACAATATGAGAAGTGACACTCGAAATAACCAAAAGCGAGGGGGAGATATTTCATCAGGTTTATTGTTAAGCGAGTATACAACAATGATAGAAGATACAAGACATTCGAATATTTTATTTATTTAAAAAATAATATTATAACGGTATTTTAGTACCAAAAGTGAGGTTCCAGATTAATAATGTAAATATTTCACCTGTTATTGCATTTTATTTCACTTCCATTGTGTATAGCGCAATCATGTGGTAATGTCACTGTGGCTACACTTAGAAATAAAATCCGCTTTTATAACCCAGTAATAAGAATGTGTCGCGAGTACAAGACAGTAGCTGACTCGAATGTGGGCATATTTAGTTCAACACTGTCAGAGTTTAAGACGGTTGCTGAATTGTTTAATTCAACACTGTCAGAGTTTAGGATGGTTGCTGAACTGTTTAGTTCAACACTGTCAGAGTTTAGGACAGCTGCTGAATTGTTTAGTTCAACACTGGCAGAGTTTAGGATGGTTGCTGAACTATTTAGTTCAACACTGTGAAAGTTTAGGACGGTTACTGAATTATTTATTTCAACACTGTCAGAGTTTAAAACAGCTGCTGAATTGTTTAGTTCAACAGTGTCAGAGTTTAGGGTGGTTGGTGAATTATTTAGTTCAACACTGTCAGAGTTAAGGACGGTTACTGAATTGTTTAGTTCAACACTGTCAGTGTTTAGGATGGTTGCTAAATTGTTTAGTTCAACTCTGTCAAAGATTAGGATGGTTCCTGAATTGTTTAGTTCAGCACTATCAGATTTTAGGACAGCTGCTGAATTGTTTAGTTCAACACTGTCAGAGTTAAGGGCGGTTGATCAATTGTTTAGTTTTACACTGTCAGAGTTAAGGACGGTTACTGAATTTTTTAGTTCAACCTGTCAGTGTTTAGGATGGTTGCTAAATTATTTAGTTCAACACTGTCAGAGTTTAGGGCGGTTGCTGAATTTTTTATTACTGTCAGTGTTTTGGATGGTTGCTGAATAGTTTAGTTCAACTCTGTCAGATATTAGGATGGTTCCTGAATTGTTTAGTTCAACACTGTCAGAGTTTAGGACAGCTGCTGAATTGTTTAGTTCAACACTATCAGAGTTTAGGGCGGTTGATGAATTGTTTAGTTTAACACTGTCAGAGTTAAGGACGGTTACTGAATTTTTTAGTTCAACCTGTCAGTGTTTAGGATGGTTGATGAATTGTTTAGTTTAACACTGTCAGAGTTAAGGACGGTTACTGAACTTTTTTAGTTCAACCTATCAGTGTTTAGGATGGTTGCTGAATTGTTTAGTTCAACACTGTCAGAGTTTAGGGTGGTTGCTGAGTTGTTTAGTACAACACTGTCAGAGTTAAGGACGGTTACTGAATTTTTTATTACTGTCAGTGTTTAGGATGGTTGCTGAATTTTTTAGTTTAACTCTGTCAGAGATTAGGATGGTTCTTGAATTGTTTTGTTCAACACTGTCAGAGTTTGGGACGATTGCTGAATTTACTGAGGAATGAGTGTTTTATTTTTTTCCGTACTTTTTAAATAATTGATAAGTTTTGCATTAACCAGCTGAAGTGACGGAGCTGTGAATGAAATGGTCACTGGTCATTGGGATTTAAAAATTCTTAGTATTATTTATAAATGATATATTTTGTGTGAAAATCTTGATTTATTTTCTCAAAGTGTTCTTTTGATTAAAAGTAATAAAAGAAGTGTCATCCAACTAATTAGAAAAAAATCGTTTTTAAGTGAAGAGTAGACTGGAACAATTTTTTTAAATAAGCACTACCAGATAACGAGCTCACAAGGCTGGAATATAGTTAATTTACTAACTTCACCAAGGACGTCACCAAATTAAATTAGTAAAAATATTGTATGGTTGGTTGGAAGTGGTTATCACTTTGCGATAAACTAACTGTATTTAAAACTGTACAATTAAGTTTTTTATTTAAATGAATGTAAATTTCCATTTACACTGCGGCCAGCTACTATCTGTCCAACCCCTATTGGTTAGCTTTAATTATTCTCCTTTGAGTCAGCTTATCAAAAGGTTTTCACAGGAAGTGGATTGTCAAAGTCAGTGTTACGGATATAGAAGAGACTTTGCATAGCAACCTTTGGGAGACAACTATAATAGTATGTTTCCTCAATTTCATGGAAAGTTTTGTTTACTTTATTTTTTCAGTATAATCAGAATCTTAAATCTCCCTGAAAATTATTACTGACAAATTAAATTATTCGTAGATACAATTTTTATAACCTAAAGCCTGTTTAAACGGATAAAAATAATTTTAATTAAAAATATGGTATGTTTGAGATGGTTTAAGTATATAGAACGAAAACATGAAGAAACACTGAGAAAAATATACAATTTAAATGCGAGTGAAAGGCGTGACAAAGGAAGTAGATGAAGGAAATATTCAAATTGAAAGAAACTGAATGAGCTCAGTTTCTTTCAATTTGAACATTTCCTTTAAAAGGTGTACGAGTATAAAAGTGGTACAAGGTGGAGGATACCAATTATGTGTATCTCAATCAAAAAGTATGGGGATCAGTATTCTTTGCCTACCCCGACTAGAAAAGGGAATGATAGTATACATGTATATTGGATTTGTTTTTCCCGTGAAAATAAACCTTTCCTCCATTTTAGCGTAATACCTATTTTAAATAAATAAGGGTTTATTGACAATAATATAGCATGTATTTATATATCCTGAAATTATACATACACTCTTATGTTAAGGTAATGCAAATAAAAACATTTAAGAAATAAGCTATTGATCGATTTGGGTTCAATAGGAAAGCGAACCCGGCCGCGAGAACGTTTTACAGCCCTAATTCATGTACGAGTATACCTAAATTATAATAAAAAAATTGTAATATATGAGGATCATCCAGAAAGTAAAGTTACAACATTTATCTAGGATTGAAAAATGCTTGTATTAAATTGAAATTCACAGGATACTTCAAAAATATATTAAACTATTTTTTAACGTAATTGCCGTCGAGATCGAGACATTTCTGTAGTCGGGGCACCAGCTTTTGTATGCCAGTGTCATAGACCTCCGCCGCCAGCTCTTTCAGCCACTTCTTCACAGCTTCCTCGACCTCCTGATCATTGGAAAATTATTGGGGTGTAGTGAAATACCCACGTCTTATTCCCCGTCACGATGGAGTCCAGAAAAGCTTCTCCCTTCAGTGCAAAACGATCCAAAAATTAACGCGCGGCGGTCACGCGATTTTGATAGTGCTCCGGTGTGAGCATTCTGGGCACCCATCTCGCACACAACTTCTTGTAACCAAGTTTTTCCGACACAATATTACCAAGGAGACTTCGAGAAATGTCAGAATTTTTTTCGTGAAGGTCGTCAAGCGTCACCGGCGGTCATTTCGCACTTGTTCTTCAATTTTTTGCACAAATTCGTCAGAAATCACTGCCTTGCCTCGTCGTCAGTATCAGTATGGCCTTCTCTGAACAACCTAACTCACTTCGTGACATGTTGTCGACTCATCACATCACTACCATAAACTTCCACGAGTTTTCGATGGACATTCGCGACGGTATTGTTCTGCAAAGTCAAAAAACTGATGACCGCGCGGGTCTCGCACGGACGAGAATTGACGGGAGCGCACGATGACCTCTCCATCAGAAGATTTTACTGTGACTGAACAAAATGGCCGACAAACACGCAGGATCAAACAAACTGACCGTTAGGATCCCCCCTACATGCCAGGTGCCCCAACTTTGAAACAAAAAAAATCCCCCGGCCTCAGGAGCTTTTGTAACCTTAGTTTCTGGATGACCTCGTATAAGCAGTAATATAACAGTTAAAAATAAAAACGGATATTTTTTTAAGTTATATTATTGTAAATAAGTAGGTGATACAATTATAAACACAAAAATTGTTAACAACACAACTGTACATACTCATAAATATAAACAAACAAGAACAGGTTTACAGCCAGCGTAAAGAGAAAAATAAAATAACAGCGAAAATGTTGACAAAACAGAGAAATACGAGAACACTACGTGTTGTAGATATTTTTTTGCTGAGAGTCGCCAAATCATACGAGCGGCTGCAGCTCGAATTTGTTGTATTATTTGAGTGTATTTTTATGTGAATTTTGAGGTTGTACATCATTTTGATAACAACTGCCGACGAAGTTTAATTTAAGAAATATATGGAGCGATAAAACCCATAGAAATAATGCAAGACAAATTAATCAAATTCCAAAACCAGAAAGATTGAAAAATGAAAAAAGAAACGATCATTTTTGATTATAAGTGAAAGAAAAATACGAAGAGATGAAAACCAAGATTGTAAATACTGTATGTATCTGTTAAAAGGGGGCATAAAGTGATAGTGATGATAATAAAGAGCTTTGAAAAGCAGCTTAAAATGTCATTGATTATTATAAACTTTTGTTGTAAATGTTACATACCGGCAAATTTATTTCTACGTGGTAGTTTCTTCCAGTCGAGTAGAAAAATAATATATAAAAACCCGACTGTAACGTTTTATAAAAATTAGATACTAATGGGATCTTACCAGCCTGATCTCTTACCAACTAAGCCATGAAGGTTGTTTTACAGTAAATTAATAGTTCAATTTACAGCCTTCAGAATTTTAGATCAATACTGAGAGTAACTATAAAAGTATACTGTGGTAGCGATGCAGCCCTGCTCCCAATGTATAAAGGGAAATTAAAGTGACGATGAAAGTATTACACACGATAATTGATAAAAAAAAATTATTTACATAAAAAAATAAAGTAAATATTAAGGGAAAGTATTTTCGTGTCAGGTGTTATAAGTAGAAAATCAAAAAAGGAATATTGAGATGGTTTGAATCTATCGAGGGTACGAATTTCAAATGGCGTATAAAACCAATATATACCTATCCGGAATAAAAAGGCATGCGAGGAAGATGTAGGCCTAGAAAATAATGAAGGAATACAGTTCGAGACATTTTAAATGAGAGAAAGAAAAGACGCGTAAAAACAGAATAGCACATGTGATGCGGTGAATAAAAGTGGATTAAGCAAATATTATTTGTGTATGTTATATAGGAAGGTGTTGAAATCTGTCCTCTTCGCCTAAATCAAAAGATTATCGCGTGATGGAGTATATGTATGACTGTATAATAAATAGGTTTCGAAAAAATTATTTTAATATCATGCAGATTTACACATCATAGTTTATATTAATTGAAATTGGTAAGTAAATTGGTAAGATGTTTAAAGAACAATATCTGGAAAAACAAGTATATGAACATCCAAAGCAAGGTGAGGATATACAAGACCTGTGTCCGCCCCATAATGACATACAGCATAGAGTCCAGAGCCGACACTGTCAGAACCAAAAATCTCCTTCGACCCAGTGAAATGAAGGTACTCAGAAGTATCGCTGGCAAAACCCTTCGTGATAGAGCACGAAACTCAGAAATCCGAAGGATTTGTGTGTTTTTTGTAAGTTGAAGATATTGTCAGATGGGGAAGACAGAGAAGTTTCTGGAACGAACATGTATCCAGAATGGCGAAACCAAGAGCCGTAACAATGGCCAGGGACAGTATCCCCCAAGCAAGCAGACCTCCAGGATGACCTCCCAAAAGATGAACAGACAGCTGACAGTCGACGTCACAAGAAGGAAAAGATGATGCAGGACCATAACAGGCCTAAAAGAAGAGGAAGAAGGGGAGTATAGAAGTGTTCAAAAATAAAAAAAAACAGCGAAGTTATCAATATTGTTTTAAGAAAACGCAAGGAAATTTGACACATTACAAATTTTAGCTTTAATAACTATTTAATAAAATCTAATGATATGAGTTTGAACTTTTGCTTTCAAGCCTTGAAATAATAATTGAATCAGTCCGAAATTGACACGGGCGTCGACCCTTAAGGGCGAACTCACGTTAGGAGCAAATCAGTTTTGGCAACCGGAAACCGTTGCCCGGACGGGTGGCCGTTGTCTCACGAGCTTAACGGTCTAACGGCTAACGGCTCCGGTTGTAACGGAATAACGGCTAACGTCGTATGGGTAGGTATAACGACAGAAGACCGGAGGCAGTCTTGTCTGGTGGTGTTTTTGTGTCGTTACCGGTCTTGTGTTGTTAATTACTCGGTGAACTAACTCGGGACTGTGTTCAATGTCAACAAACCACTGTGTTTGAGAACAAATGTCATCTCTTGTTGTATTTCATTTGATTAAAACCCCATCCCTAGCTCTAAGGATATGAAATAAAGTTAATTAATTTATACAATTTATTATATAAATGTTAGTAAAATCTTCTTAATGTAGGCCTGTGACGTTTTCCAACGTGTCACAAATTAATTTGAATATGAAAACAAAAAGGCTGTTTGACGGCAGTTTAAATAATTTATTATCCTGTTCACATATTTGATGACTGGTTAATTGAGTTTTCTTTATGTCATTTTGTTCAAACGGTTTCAATATTAAGTCTTGTTGAAGTTTAAATTCGTAAAAAATATAGTTTGCAACCAAATCCTCTTCTTGATATGAGTAGAACAAATCAATTGTGACAGTTAAATAAAATATTTGATTGAAACAATAAAAAAGTTACTCAAATAAAAAGTAACTCTCTAAATCAACAAAATGGAGGAATGTTTACATTATTATGTAATTTTACTCAACGGTTCGCTTTTTCACTAAGAAATTTTATTTCCTTGTTATAGTTTACAGATATTGCAATACTTAGATTGTTATAAACACTTAGAAAAAAAAAGCATTTAAGGTTTATTGATATTCTTTGTTAAAGTTATTCTATATTTAAAGTTTTATTTTTGCATCCTCTGTATTTATTTAAATAATGCACCAAATACCTAAATTACGAATTTAAAATAACTAATAATTAACAAAAAACTCGAAAATCTTATATTTTTCCTATCTTTAATCTAATGTATCCATACGAAATCCAACAAAACAAGATACTCAAAGTGTACAAAAAGTTTTAAAATAGGTTCAAAACAATTTGTATCAGTACATAAATAAACCAATGAGCCTGTAGGCTACCCCTGCGCAATAAATTTTCCGAAACGTAGTGAACCTTCACATAACAATCTAGTCGCGAAATTACTTTCTTTAATAAATTCAACTGCAGATAGGTATCTTTATTCTAGCGTCCCTCCGATGAAATGATTTGGGGAATACGTAAATTTCAAGAATACACGAATAGTGAAAAAAATAGGGGTGAAAAAGTGTATCTTTGAAGGGAGAATATAAATGAATAAGTCCAAATGTGGTCATCGTAAAAAATAAACTGATTTCATGTTTCTAAGTCACGATGGGTTAAGATATTGTTTAATGTTTCAATGGTATATTTTTAATTTTTCTTTAAAACAAATATATAGTTGTTGATTGAATTGGTAGATATATAGAAAATGCACTTTATTGATTTTTTAAATAATATTCACAATAATTAAAAATGTATTGGTTTTAACTCGATGGTGACGGCTCAACTCAACTCGCAATAATGACCATTTCAATGCTCTTTCATCTTGCGATGATGACCATTTCAAGGCTCGTTAACATGGTCTGTTTTGTTGTGATTGACTGATAAACTCTTCAATAAATCGCGTCAAAGAATCCAGTACACCCTGTTAATTTAATATAATGATTCTTTTGAAATCAATATAGCATAGCATTAAAAATATATCATCAATAATATTTTTCGTCAGAAAGTATCATCAAAAATATATTCCCTTTACATCAGAAATATATCCCCTACAAAGAAAATATGGTTAGATCTAGTGAATATTTTGAAAAAATGAAATGAAAAAAGTCAGAGAAATAGTAGGAGTTGTTTGAGCTGTGTGGACATAGAAGAGGCGAAGGATGTGTGTCGAGAAAAAATAGTCTGACGATCTGTCTTCTCTACCCATCTCGACAGGCTAATGGAATAATGGTGTTTACTATGTATAACGCTGATTTGTGATAAAATATGACATGAGTGGCCTGGTTCGTAAGCCTAAATTTTCCAACCCACTGTTTATAAATTAATTTCGACCAATTTTGTAGAAAAGACTGCAGTCAGGTTTTCTCTTGAGGTCTCTAATTTTTTTGATTGGTTGAAAGAGTATTACAATATCATATTCTTCCAACTAGGTCAAGGAGATTGTTTTATTAATATTAATTGATGCTGATCCTTTGCCTCTCTGTCGAAATTCTCTACGAAGCCGATGATCTGGTCACTCGCTGTTTTTTCTGTTTATCTCTTCAGTTCCAGATTTGTTAGATACTTCGTTATCTTAAAACCTATGTCTCGGTTTGATAAGTGGTCATCTTCCATGTAGTTAAACTTGTCACTGAAATGTTCCTCAATCGTTAAGTCTCGTCCCTGAATTCATAGATTGTGTAATCAAATTATAATATTTACTAGCTTGTGTATTTTGTTTTGCCAAACTATTTTAGTGTTATTTTTTATGGTGGTACTTGCAAGGTACGTTGTTATTATTTATATGTTAATAATGACAACAAAAGGAAAACAATACAAGCATCTAAAGAAACAAATTAACCAAAGTTAGTGGTCAGGGCATCTATTTAATGGTGATTATCGATGTTATAATATTATTCAAAATTAGTTATTTACTCGTATATTGTTACACGAATTTAACTTTATATTCACGTTTTATTAAATGATGATTTTGATACCTTAAAATCATTATCAGAAAAAATACATTTTCTTAAAAAAAAAGAACGATATAGTTGTCTTAGATCCAATTCTGATATCTGTGGAAAAAAGCAAGAGTGTTTTCACTTCAAAATACAAAATTAATTATATTATTTCTATATTTAGAACTTTCAATTGATAACGAATAAAAACCTAAATAAAGTTTAATTTTCTCTCACGAAATAATTCAAATGGCGAATAAACAGGATCGCGAATAAAAGTATCGTTAAATCGAGGTTAACTGTGCAATATTTGTTTACGGAGTACTGGTATAAAATGAAAAATTCACCTCTTTAGGTACTGTACAAAGCAGATTACATTTAATCTGATGCCAATAAAAGTTTATACTTTTCTCGCCAGAGGCAAATTTTTAAAAGAGTGGAAAAATATAAAACAATTATTATATTTCCTATCGTTTCGCATATAAAATAAGTGATTCGTTATAAATAGAAAGAAATTCAACGCCATTTCAATGAATATTATTGAGACATTCATTTTTATTTGATTATTTAATGTTTGATTTTATATAGAAAACTACTGTCATTGATACCATATTTTTACGCGTTGTTGAATTTCCGGAAATACTTAAATGTTAAAAAGGTCAATCGTTTACGGAGGAAGATAAATATATGAAATGAAATTTAAAGGAAGAGCATTTTATATATCATAATTAATGTCTTAAACTGTTTAATAATTATTATTTATAGTTAGGACATTAACACTGTAGAGGTTGAAAGACATTGTAATTTGTTTAGTCAAACACAGGTTAATTCACCTTTTATAACGTTATAAGTCTATCTGTGTTAAGGTTTTCACCTCATCATCAGGAAGCACAAACAAGACTGAATTATGCCCGAACTGGTACACAGATACGCACTCATAACGGTAAAAATTGGATTGAAGTGGGATATTGTGGGTAGAGGGAGGTAGAAGACAACTTCAGTAAGCAGCCGTGAGATCTTGGGAATGTATGTATTTGCCAGATATTCATTTCAATGCACTAACTTGGATATTTCGAGAGTCCCTAATCTGTCCAATTTATTTCCGTTACTTATATGCAAGAATTTGGCATTATCGATAGAAAATGTGTGATTTTCTTGGTAGCAATAATTAACCATTTCAGAAATGGCTAATGGCTAAACTAATTATAATGTTTAAGAATCATTAAAATATAGTTATCCATTTTCCAAATAGCAAAAAATTTAATATAAATGACAAATAAAGGTATTCGGCCATTAAAAAACATACTGATATCAGCTAACGACCCTGAAATTTTACTATATAGCTAACTAGGCATGATCTACTTTCTTTTACATCCATTGTACAGCACTGGTGCAAAGACTGTAAAATAGGTGGATGGCTGCCGCCCAATCATCGGAGATTCCGGTTTGCTTCTTGCGTTTTCGGTAAAGATCAGGATGAAAGGATTCCTCTTTGGCAGGTAGAAGCTTGTTGAAATAAAAACACAATATATGTTCCAGTAGGTGAGAATATATTTTGCCGTTTTACATTTTTTATGTGCAGCCCATCGCTTATCGTAAGCCCCTTTAGTCGCCCGTGTATGCTGTAACGGGTTGCTAACGCCATGCATACCACGCGCTTTCCGCGCGTATGGGGTGTCCGATCATCTATAGTGATAATTACGAAGATCACGTATAAGGAACATTTTATTACAACATGTATAGGTATATAGGTCAAACACAGATGATATACAATAATAATTTCTTAACTATTTCAAAGGTTACATAAAATCAAATTCACTCATCTATGTGACGCATACGTCCGATACATAAATGGTCTCAAAATTAATCCTTAGTCGGTGATTGAAAGTATATTTTCTTTATTATTGTGATGTTTATTTACTTTATTTTGAATTTGATTTAGATTTAACCAAATTACATTAAAATGTATAAGATAAGAAAGATAAAAATTACGTTAATAAAAGTCTAAAAATATGAACAATGACTCATGATTTCTTGTGGAGCGGCTCAGTTATGTAATTTATAAATGAACTCAATCATCAATTTATCGTACGCGATATGGATATTCAATAAGGTCATCTCTTAACAGATCACTTCATGAATACGGTATGGAAAATAATCTTAATTCATCATCCTGTTGTGGAGCTCATGACAGCAACGTGACTCCCAAGATAATATTACGAAGACGAGAGACTTAACCAGACTCATTTTCATCGTGATGCTGATGATGTAGAACTTAATTTTATTACTGAATGATTTGGCAGTTAAATGTGAAAATATTCTATGGAGTATTAAATTAAAATGACAGATCTAGTCTGCTTTACAAACGCGACTCATCTGTCATTTTAACCCAAGTTATTGTGTAGATTTTTTTCACATTCCACTGGTACCTCATTCAAGGGCTCGATTAATGGGGCCGAAGAAAATGTGGTCTCATCACCATGCTTTTTAATACATTCACGGCAATTCCAATATATTGACGGGCACCATTCAAATGGATCAATTTTTAAAACATTTGGTTAAATTTCAAAAGTTCAAAATTTAAGCTCCGTTGAAAAATCTTTGGTTGAACTTTGAAATAATTATTTAAATAAAGAAAAAAAACTTTGGAAACCACAATTTGTATATGCAGTATGTAAAATGTTTTGACCTTCTGCCTCTTCTATATATTTTTTTCAAGAGGACTCATGAAAACATTTTTTCAACATAATTTATTACATTTGACATCTTAATGAATTAGATTAATGTATACGATTTATCAGATAATTGATTTATTGTTGCTATTCAAAAAACGTATTGCGGACTTGCGTGGTAATTGTTTTCAAAAGGTATCTTGATTGTGTGTTATTTTTGAGAAAGATTTATATTCAATTTAGGTCCTGGGGTAGAAAAAAAGGAAAATAAGAATCCTTTGTCTTATTTCTGGGGAAATTTATTGTGATAATATCATAGTTGTGTTTAATTAATTCACTTCTTCCCTACAAGACGCAGGGATTGATTTACTGTTTAGTTAATTTGAGTCTGAAATGGTACCCGATCGAATTAGATTTCATTTCATCTACACAATATTTAATGTGTACTAACCGAGTACATAAATCTCATTGTACGAGTATTTTGACTTTTCAGTTATTCACTATCGTGACAAGATTTTTTCAAAATTCTTGACCCTCTTATTTATTCGACGCTATTGTAAAATATACTCGTACAAATGGCGAATTATTTTGCAAAAGGAATATTTCCCAATCAACCATATAAGAGTTACGCAGATTGGTGCCAATTGTAGGGTAAAAGGCGAATATTTTGAGCCATGTACTGATTAGAGCATGTTCACACACATGAGTGACTTATGCGTGTGATCGAGCTCTAATAAGAACATGTCATATGCATCGAAATATTTTATTTCGAATTCGAGAAAAAATTCTATTTATTTTTTCTACATTTTTGAAAGACAGAGAGTAGATATAGTGAATTCTAAAAACATCCAAATGTATCTTATTATTGTATTGTATTGTATTATATTGTTGTCATTATATGAAGTAAAACCTGATGGAATTATTTCCATGTGGCAATCTTCTGCAACCAACATGAAATATATTAAAGATACCCAAAGAGAAAACCAGACTGATACAAAAATATGTATCAAAGAGAATCAAACTTCCGGGTCGGAAGACAGATATCATACTATCTAGGTGACAGAGTTCGCCGTTTTACGGATCTAACACTGACCGTAACACATTTCTCAAAAGTCCCTGATCCCATGCAGCCTCACTTGGCATTCACCAAAAGGACTTTCATATATTTTTTTAGTGGATGCGTGTCGAAAGACTTCTTCTTCTTCTTCCTCTTGGTCTAGGTCGTATGGCTGTCCTGGAATGATGACGTCCAGCTGTCCTTCCATCTTTTTGGCGGCCTTTCTGGCAATCTCTTGCTGCTAGGGTTTTCAGTATTAGCACTTTTCGCAAGTCTCGTTTCCTCCATGCGGTCTACATGAGCCCTCAAGAAGCGCCTTCTACTTTTTCCCTACTGTCGAAAGACTAACTAAATAAATTACAGTACACGCATGAGTGACATTCATGGTGGAGGACGACCGTGAAAAATATGGTTGAACCAAGTTATGAAATGTTGAAAGAAGGAAAGATGAGAAGTATGAAAACACGTATGAATGTGGAGGAAGCGATGAAAATATGTTGTGATAGGAAAGTTTAGTGTTATTATATCTCTGCTAACTCCAATATAATTCAATATATCGTATTAACTGTTACTCTACATAAGTAAATTACAGAAATGTAATTGATTTAAATATTGGCATTATTGATTTAAAGAACACAGATAAAAAAGGTTTTTAACGCATATCTGAAACATTTTTTTATAAACTTTTAAGTTTTACATGCCATACATTAAGAAGTCGTCCCCTCTATAAGATATGAAGAAAATATTACGGCATAGATCTATATAAGTAGATTACAAAAATGTTTATGATTTGAATACTTGTATTGTCATTATGGATTAAAATAAGACTGTTTAAAAGAGAGAGGACCCTCAAAATTGGTAGTATGAACCGACTGGAAGCATTCGAAATGTGGATGCACCGGAGAATGCTATGGATACCCTGGACAGATATTGTCAGCAACACAAGGGTTCTTCAAAGAGCCAAAGTTGATGGAGAGTTGCTGACCAATATTAAAATCCGAAAGGTGTCCTACTTGGGTCATATACTTAAGAGGAGCAAAGTACAAATTACTGCACCTGATTGATTATCCAAGGCAAAATAGAAGGCCGAAGAGATGTTGGCAGGAGGCAAATCTCCTGACTCCGAAATATACGTGATTGGACTGGCATAAGGGGTGTTGGAGATCTTTTTCGGGCTGTCGGGGACAAACATATCTACTCCCAGGTAATATTCAACGTTGGGGGATCTGACATGACACTGGGAAGAAGTTTAAAAGATTTTTTTATGCCTATCATAAACATTTTTTTCATATTTTTTTAAGTTGTACATGTACATGCATAAAAAAATCATTTTCTCGGATATGAAGAAAATATTGTACCATAGATCTGCATAAATAAATTACAAACACTATTTTGGTAGTGTAACAACGAATTGATAGAACTTTCAAAGCTTATCTCAAATTCATAATTTTTTTGTTAACTATTAAGTGGTTAATAAAATAAAAATATCATTTCTTCCGATATGGAGAAAATATTGTACCATAAATCTGCATAAATATATTACAAAAATAATTTGAATAGTGGTATAATAAATTGATAGAACTTTCACAGGTCATAACAAATTCATTTTTTTTGTTAACTTTCTAAGTGGTAAAAAATAAAAAGTCCTTCGGGTATGAAGAACATATTGAACCATGAATCTACAAAGGTAGATTTCAAAAATGTATTTGGTTTGAATAATAAATAAATAAATATAGGTTTATTGACAGCGACATAGTATGTACATATTACATTTAAATATACTTCTAGAACACATTAATTGCAGAGAATACATTAAAGACAGAAGCTATCAAAAGGTCTGTGTCATGGATTGATAGAACATTGATTTTATTTTTTGTCATCATGGATTGATAGAACACTGATTTAATTTTTTGTCATTATGGATTGATAGAACACTGATTTAATTTTTTGTCATCATGAATTGATAGAACACTGATTTAATTTTTTGTCATCATGGATTGATAGAACACTGATTTAATTTTTTGTCATCATGGATTGATAGAACACTGATTTAATTTTTTGTCATCATGGATTGATAGAACACTGATTTAATTTTTTGTCATCATGGATTGATAGAACACTGATTTAATTTTTTTTAACATCTATCAAAAACTCTATTTTTTTTGCTAACTTCAAGTTGTACATACGAGTACATACACAAAAAAGGCGTTAATTCGGATATGAAAAAAAGTATTGAATCATCAATCTATATAGGTGGATTACAAAAATGATTTTAATTTAAATAGTGCCATTATGAATTGAAAGAACAATTATTTAAATATTTCTTTCAACGCCTATCAAAAACTATTTTTTGTTTATTAACTTTTAAGTTGTGTACAAATAAAAAACGTCGTTACCTCGGATATGAAGAAAATATTGTACAATAACAATATTTTTCCAGCAAGTATACGACAGTCTCGACGCAGTTAGACCCCATTAATCTTTGGTATAATACAAAAATCCACTGATAGTGCAAATAACGTTATGTTTCCGATTTCTCGCGAAATGACTCCACTCTAAGTACGGCCGTTTCGAGTGCCATACTCTTCACATCTTCCCATTAAGCCTCCGCGAATCGTCTCTAAATCTCGAGGTAAATATAGCGGTTCGCTCGTAAAGCAACACATACGTTGCAAAAATTACAATAAACATCAGGCAATAAATTAGTCTGTATGGGGTTGCAAGTTTTATTTATATTATTGTTCGATGCCAGAATATTATTTTGGCGGGATGTGTAAGTAGTTATACTCGTACTTTGCGGAATGTGTATTTGCGCCTAGAGTTACGATTTCAGAGGAGGGTGAAATAATTCTTTCAGGGCGAGGGAATTGTTCTCGATGTGATTTCATCAACTCAATTTATTAAACTTGAAACGAGAAATAAAGTACGTTTTTAAGTATTATTGTTTTTAAAGGCTGTAAATTTAAAAAAAAAATGCATTTTTATGCTCTACCTCCGTTGCAAGTTTGTTAGATGCCTTTCTTCTAGCCCGGATATTATGAGTTCGATTTGTATTGTATTGTATAACAGTTTTGTTATATACTGTAATAAAAACAATAATAATAATATAATGACAATTTATATAGCGTCGTGTAGACAGTCAACTTCCCTAAACGGTGGTCTAACTCGGAACACCAACCTAATATTATTAAGATTTAAAATATTATAAAATAAACAGATATAAGTTGAGTTTAAGAATAAAAAAAGTAAAGGTGCAGTACAATTTGGCGGGATTATTGCTATGTGACAATATTTTCCAAACAATCAGAAAAATGTTAAAGAGGCATTGAGTGAAAACTAAGGTGGAATCCTTTAAAAAAACTGGGTTCCAACGGGAATCGAACCCATAACGTTTGAGTTGGGATACGAGCGTCTTACCAACTAGGTCATGGAGGTTGTCAGGTTGTTGTATTGATTTACGTTGAAAACCAGAATTGTTGCTTTAAACCTCTTGAAACATTTTTTTGGTTGGATAGAAGAGATTACCGTAAGATAACAAACCAGCCAGATTGAACTGTATACAAAGAAATCTTTATTATTATTACCCGTTGGTACCTATTTTTATCGATCTGGTTTTTAGTTCAGGCCTTTATAACATCGTTCAATCATTTAGTTCAGACCTTTCGAACATCGTTCGTTCATTTAGTTCAGGCGTTTCTAACGTGCTGGAAGAGATTATCACATGACCATGAGCCCGCCATGTTATACTGTATATATGTTAATTGAAGTGTGATTAAGTTGGTTGAATGAAAACTTGACTAACTCTCTCAACGTTCCTGTGTTTTCTAACTAATTTCCACTTAGTGAAGTCGGCTTTTCAAGTCCTTACTTTTCAGTGTTCACTGTAGTGAGACTTGTCCGATTTCCATCACTAAAAAAAAATTGTGAATCCAGTAAATCGACTCTGTCTTCGGATGCTCTTTTTAATTTAGTCTTTCGACACTAATAAAATATATGTTATTATTTTTCAAAAGCAGATAATCCAAACAATTTATAAACCTATATTTATTTGATTTTTTTTTTAAATGCATTGACTATAAGTGTTTGATATCCAACAAACTATGGCAAGTAAGATTTGCACAAACTTTCTTCTTTATCTAATATTTTTTTAAAGACAACAAAGTATTAACATTTTCTTGTAGATATAGTATTCATTTTCAGCCTTTCCACTGTTCTGAATATCTTTCTTTTCCAAAAATTTCTGAATAATCAAGATTGTGAACTGGAAAAAATTAAACGTATGTTATCTGACCACAAAGTCAGTCACATACTATATATCTACTATATATGCCCCAGTGCAAAAAGCTCAACTAGAAAATTATAATTATTTACCTAAGTCGCTTACTTTGGCACTAACTCATAGTTCGATTAAAGACTAAATTATGATAATTTTCGTTACTGAAGAAATCAGTATTTAAAATTAAACTTTGTACTAACTTGTTGTAGTTTTCTTAAGTAATGGAGTCACGGAGTCTCATTTTAAAGTTAGGAACGTGTAAGCTACGTCACTGAATACAAATCAGTTTTTTAGGCTAGAAATTAGTATTTAGGTAAGACTATAAATTACTTTACTAAGCTCCAGGTTGATTTTTTTTGTGTAAGGTGAAAAATAATAGATAAGATGGTACATTGAATGAAGAAAGACAATTAAAACAAATGTACAGTGCAAATGGCCGTGGAGAACTAAGAAAAGAATGATTGGTTGGAAGTGAATAGTATTTTGAAGGCAGGAAATGTAATAAGTAAGAAAAATCGCAGGAGCTGTATGAGAAGGTGTATAGTCGTAGAAAAGATGATGGATGTGTGTCAAGATAGGAAAGTCTAGCGCTTAATCGTATATGTCTGCCCCGACAGGGAAACAGTGTGATAGTAGACAATTCTGTTGTATACAGTACGATCTATGGCGGATTTATTGGCATGTTCCAGTCTCTTTCTATAACTAGATGGGTGTTAAACTGGCATAAGTCCTTTATATATCTTATCAGATGTGCACCATCCTTAATCACTTTCAAGAAAAAATTTAATAAATATTAGATTACCCAGAATTTAATTCTAATTTTCCTTTGTTTCTCTCCCTAATCCTTGAAAGTATTGTAAATAAATATGTTTTTTGTAAAATCTGGTAAAAGTTAAACCAACTTTTTTTATAAAAATAAAACTGGTTGATTGAAAGAAGTTGCTGTTTAGAAATAAGCCCACCAAAAGTTACATGCATAATCTTTTACGTAAAATAATGCAAACATTGTTTATAGTTAAGGCATTAACATTGTGGAGGTATAAAGACATTGTAATTTGCTTTATCAAACACTGTTTCTTCCACTTTTTGTAACGGTATAACCCTACCGGTTTCAAGACTTTCACCTCATCATCAGGGGAGCACAAACAAACAATATACAAGGAGTCTTGTTTGTGCTTCCCTGAGGTCATGTTTGTGCTCCCCCGTTGATGAGGTGAAATCCTTGAAACCGGAAGGGTTATACCGTTACATAAAGTGTAATAAACAGTGTTTGATAAAACAAATTACAAAGAATACAAATAATTAATGAAAATAAATAACTAATATGAAAATAATAGAGGAACTATTTTCTTTAAAATTCGGGGTACTAACGAGGATTAAACCTGCAACCCACAGGCTGGAAGGGTGGGTTCTTATCAAGAAGACTTTAAAGGTCATATATTATGTCCTTATTTAAAGGAGTTTTTTTTTATAATATAGTTATACTTGTGTAATATTGCCATGCTGGCGAAATAGTTTCTTACTAGTCAAGTGAATAAGTTGTTGCTTTGTTATTTATTGTGTTGGGTTCGTCTTCTACTTTTTTTTTGTTGTATTACACTACTAACATACGAATAATAAATATTATTGATTGTATTTGTAACATTAAAAAAAAGTCATTTGACCGTTGAAATAAAATTAAATGAAAAAAAGTAAATACTCTCTGATTGGTCCAAAACTAGATCCAAAGTGACCCAATTAGAATAGGATATTTTGTTTAACAAAGTTATGTTTTTATATTATATTACACTTTCGTTTTATACAATACCACTTGGCAGGTTTATTGCCATGTGGCAATCTCTTACGACTAAGCTGAAAGGTGCTTAACAAGCCTGAAGTGAAAACCAGACAGGAAATTATAAAAAAAATGGATACCATCGGGAATCAAACCCGTAACCCCCAGACTAGAAGACAGTCATCTTATCAACTAAGTTTCAAAGGAAGTGAGTATCTTTTTCCCTATAAGCAAAAAGTTTTTAAACCATTTTAACTAAAAATGAAAATTAAACATGTAATAATTTGTTAATTCAAGTTATTTTATGAATTATTTATCTGTCGGATTTTAGACGGGCATCGCTGATATATTTGTCTTAAGGGTAGAACTGTATTCCGTTCCGGAACGGGAAAATTAACGGGCTATATGATAAGAAAAACGTTGACATTTTTAGAAATAAAGCAAACACCCTGAATTATAATGTAAGAAAGCTGCACACATAGGGTAATAAAAATCGACTTTAAATATGCACTAGTGCCAAGTGCTGGTAGAGAGGAGCTGACAGGAAACTGCTTTCAGAGCGCGGAGGCTGCGGAGGCTGCGAAGGGGTTAATCCTTCCCCATATTCTCATATTGCACAGTAAAGGTAAATTTTGAAAGAATAAAGTGTTTTAAACGAAATAATGCTGACGTACATTTTCTTTTTCACTTAATTATTTTTGTTAATTTCATTTAATATTTTCTATAGGTTTAAATTGAAATGCATATAACAAGAAAATAATTAAATATATAAAACACTTTACGAGTATATGTTATGTAATTTTATTTTATTTATTTATTTTACACATGACAAGAAATATACAAAATTTGCGAAAAAATAACAGGTTATTTAATTTGGACACAATTTTAATGGATCTGAATTTGTTTTCTTTCATTTGTCGTGTCCCCAGTAAACTAGGCTTTTGCCTGTATCTTACTGAGGACATAATATTAGGATATATAATAAGAACAATTGTACTCTTTTTATTCCATACGAATCGGCTTAATTTGTACAATTAAGTTTATTAAGGAGCTCGATTATCTATTTATCCACCGGAATATGTAAATTATCGACATCAGAAAAGTTATTCAACAAGGTAATTCCATGTGCGATTGGTGACGTTTTTAATAGCTCAAATTGTAAAAACGGCACCAAAAATAATCTTAATTTACCATGGCGTAAAAACCATTACCTGTTTAACTTAGAGCATGTGTGTATGTATGGACAGATACTACGCCACGCCCAACTCATGGTCAGGTTATGTTTAAGTTAGAACTAAATACCTCTATTCTTAGCAGTGTATCTTCTAGAGTCGACAGATTATGTGTTGTTTCGTTATATTCTTTCTGCACATAAGTCATTGGTGTTACCATACGCTTGGCGCCTTCTTTAATGTTTTTTTAATTATAGATTGCCATCAAATATTCAAAATTAAAATTGCTTCGTTTAATTGTACTCCATTTTATCAATTTTATAAGATATATTATTCATAAGATATATTATTTAAAAGATATATTATTTTCAAAAACCGTTACATATACTAGAGAGGTTTAGAGACTTAATATATTCGTACAAACTTGTTTTTATTTTATTTTCATGAAAATATGCAAGTCAATTTTATTTGAATGCATATAAATAAATGCACCATACTTGCTCAACCACCATTCTGATTATGCTCTGGGTAAAGTGAAACCGTCAAATGGGCAAAAAGTGAATGGAACATAATAAAACTGTTTTGGTTTTGTTTTTTTTTTAATTGAGAATGTGCTTGATCTGGTTTTGGTTTTGTTTTTTTTTTAATTGAGAATGTGCTTGATCTGGTTTTGTTTTTTTTTTTAATTGAGAATGTGCTTGATCTGGTTATGGTTTTGTTTTTTTTTAAATTGAGAATGTGCTTGATCTAGTTTTGTTTTTTTTTAATTGAGAATGTGCTTGATCTGGTTTTGGTTTTGTTTTTGTTTTTAAATTGAGAATATGCTTTATCTGGTTTCTTAATGTTTTGTCTAGTTTCAAAAAAAAAATCTTTCCAGTTTGTTTTGAGTCTTAAATATAAATTTTGATACAAGGAATAATATGTAAAAAATCTGATTTTAAATAAGAAATTTTGAAAAGAACCGAAACAGAAATATCAACCTCTTTGCATTTAAACGGTATGAGTCGTTTTTTTCCCATTTAAAGATCCTTAGGTCATCATCATAATCAACATCAAGCTGTATTCCTATTGAGGTAAACAGAGAGAATCATCCCTACTTCAAAGTACTGGCTTACATCTTTAATTTTTATCATATCCATAAATTTCGTGATATACACTTCCTGTTGGAGGAGAGTCTGCTTCTTAGGCGGCGCTATATAAATAGTTATTTTATTATATGCATAATTAAAATCAAGGTTTTTAAGTCGAAACTATTTCATTTCATTAAATTTAGATTCCGGATCTTTAGGTTGAACTAAAGATATTTGTGATTTTAGCATTTTAGTATTAAACATTTTCTATAAAGAAGAAAAGTTTAAAATATTTTATTTAATCAAATATTTACTATATTATTCGTAGTTAAATCCTTAACATCGTGGAGGTTTAAAGACATTGTAATTTTTTTAATCAAATACTGTTTATTACACTTTATATTTATAACGGATAAGGCTTTATTAGTGCTACCCTGATGATGTGGTGAAAACCTTGAAACAGGTAGGGTTATACCGTTATATAAAGTGGAATAAATAATGTTTGAATTAACAAATTTCAAATATTTACTGTTTTTTTATGTTAAACTATATTTTTTTTTAATTCAAAATACGTAGACATGTGTATTTACATTTTCCACGTAATCTATAAACGGCTCCAGTGCGGCTCGTATCACAGTACAGAGAGTGCCTAGTGTATAAAATGAAACAAGGCCTACGTAGAACATTAGCTTTGACAAATGTATTTGGTCCCCATCCAGCATCTCCAGGGGCGATTCAGGGATATTTCCCTCTTCCGACACACAGTGCGGGAGCGATGCAATACTAGAAATCAAGGCTGGTCCTGCACTAATATTTTTGCTTACGAAGTGCAAATATGATCAAAATTTTCATTAACGTATCATTTATATTTAATTTACCAGTCCTATTTTTTTTTTACAAAAAAAAAACAGCGTTTACATAAAAATTACAATCTGACATACCTTAGACTTATTAATTCTTAACTTCCAATCCGGGATTTTGTTGTTAGATTTAAATCACTTACAAATTAGGGTTTGAGCTTGGTTTTTACATTAGGTATTTAAAGTCTTTCTGGTTGACCAGAATAAATTGTCACATGGTAATAAATTCACAAGGTTTTCCTCTTTTGACACAACGTATGATAAGTGAAATACGACACATTCCAAAATCATTATATTCCAATATTTTTAACAGTCAAATTATAATTCTATTACACGTGACTCGAACTGAGGGGATTTTTAATGGGTAAATATGCTCATTTTCAATGTTCACGATTCAACATTATTTAAATGAGCTATTTTTCTGTTTAACTTGCTTCTTTCAATTAATTGTTTCAAAGGTTTTCACAGGTTTAATTCCTGGCAGATTCACTTCCAGGCAGCTGTTTCTTTTCTGATGATTGTGGAGACCAATTTTCCATTCACAGATACGGCCACATCAACAACGCCACATAACTGCAGAGGTACCATACGAATGAATGAAATTTTAAATTGTACTTCGTCTGAAAGTGGCACTAGAGTGTGCTCGTTGTTATGGCGCGCTGGCAAACACCACAGGGCGCCTTCGAGTTTAAAAATCTCACCCCGACCTAATACGATATGGAGGAGAGAGCGAGCATGGGGCACCTTGCTAAATTATTATTTTCCACCGTTATCTGCGCTAGGGCTGCCTTTATACATTTAACGCCAAATGAGTAATTATTTCGTAATTTAAAATGATTTTTTTTATCTCTTTAGATTGGTTGCATTTATTCAACCAGGATGCTAGATATTTATTTAAATATCATCAACAGTACAATGTATCTTACAACAATGTTAAAAAATATAGATAAGAAGTATGTTTTATTAATTTCAAAGAAAAATATTATAAAAATAAAGTAAAAATAATTTAAAACAATTATGTTAAAACCACAATATAACTTAAATCAAAGTGAATGGTGTATGCGTCAATAACATCAGGTACGCAGATGATACGGTTGTTTTGGCAAACAGCATTGACGGCCTTCAAACGCTTATAGATAAAATTAATGAAGCCGGTGTGAGGCTGGGGCTGAACATGAACGTGATTAAAACTAAGTTCATGGTGTTTGGCCGGCAGGATCACGCAGGAGCACGTCTTACATTGAATGGTGCTAATATAGAGAGAGTGAAAAAAATTAAATACCTCGGAAGTATTTTAGTGGAAGAAGACCTCGACCCAGAAACCGAAGTCAAGTGCAGAATTGAATTATCTGGTGCGGCTTTTAATAAAATGAGACGCGTATTCTGCGATCATAATCTAAACTTGAAACTTCGACAACGGTTAGTCAAATGCTAAGTTTGGTCAGTGTTATTGCATGGAGTAGAATCATGGACCCTCAAAGTTGGTAGTATGAACCGACTGGAAGCATTAGAAATGCGGATGCACCGGAGAATGCTACGGATACCCTGGACGAATATGGTCAGCAACACAAAGGTTTTTCAAAGAGCCAAAGTTGATAGAAAGTTGCAGACAAATATTAAAATCCGAAAGGTGTCCTACTTGGGTCATGTACTTAGAGGAGACAAGTACAAATTATTGCACCTGATCATCCACGGCAAAATAGAAGACCGAAGAGGTGATAGCAGGAGACAAATCTCCTGGTTCAGCAATGTACGTGATTGGACTGGCATAAGGGGCGTTGGAGATCTTTTTCGGGCTGCCAGGGACAAAAATGTTTATTCTCAGGTGATATTCAACGTTGAAGGGACCTGACATGACACTGGGAAGAAGAAGATGCTAAAATCAAATAAAAATATGCAATAAAACAATTCAAACATCACGTAAAAATGTTCACAAATCCAAATTATTTAAAAAATATAATAATATGCACAGTTATAAATATGCTACGGTTCCGTCTCAAGATATACAGCCCTCACTGCACCACGCCGAGCGTGACTCGGAATCGCTCAACAATTTCGATATAAGATCTTCAAACTGACATTTTACGGAAAAGGCTAAAGAAGTGTGGGAAGAAGACGCAGCTTCTGGTTGAAGAATTTACGGGGATGGTTTCATTTTGGTACAATTTCTTTACTTAGGGCGGTTGCCTCAATGGTCAAGATAGCCATGAAGATCGCTAACCTTTAAAGAGAAAAGGAACTTGAAACAATGAGGAGAAAAAGTCACACATCTTTCGCTTCTATCACGTACATACAATTTGCTATGCATTAGCTTCTATTATAAAGCCTTTCGCTATTCCCCCTTTCAAAACTTGATTCATTTGGTTGTCTACTTTTTTCCAAATTCTTCTGAACAGTTCGTACTACACTACTAGTTTTTATAAATATTTCATAATTTATTATTTCTACGTAATCAAATCGTCTCATGGCTCCTTTTCTATGTCAAGTTTTGTATTTTCTTTCAATATCATCTTCAGAATGAACGCGTATGTCAATTCTGAAGATGCTCGTTGAATAAAACCTGTAGATGGGTTAAAAAGGAATGGTAATATTTTTTAGACAATAATCGAACCTGCCAACTCCAGGCATCTAACCAACTTAGTCACGGGATCGTTTGTTCTTTTGTACTATTTATTTTCTAGTATTTATCGATGCTGGAAAATCAATTTTAACTAACGTTACTTCAAAAGAATTAAATTTTTTCATTAAAAAAATTGCTTTGAACGTAAATGAGAAACGTGAGAGAGGAAGGCCAAGTAAAAAACTTGAAAGAAGGAAATTTTAAAGAAATTGAAGGGGTTTCAAGGAAAGATGAATGGTGTGAAAAAGCGAAATCTATGTACGTACTAATCTATGTATCTTGATTGAAAATTTTGGCTCTGTGTTCTCTCTACCTTAACTAATAGGGGAGATAGTTTGATGGTATGTATGTATTTATATTATTTTATAAATAATTTTTAGAAATTTCAACAGCCCTATTCGAGAAATACTTTGTTAAAACGTTTAACTGCGGCGCACTCCATGTACCGCGATGTCGTAAAGAAATATTATTATTGTGTCATCTCGTGTCGTGGTGTGGACACCCACCCTCGCCTTCCCATCGGATCCGGATGTGCAGCGCTGAACTATACTGTGCCGTGCCGAGCCTACACTCTAGTGTCTACACGTTGTCTACGCCGTAGACACCTATTTTATAGATAAGCTATGATAATTGTGTTATGGTATGTCTAGTACGACCCCATGCTGGTTTAACATCATAAAATGTACATACCTATGTAACATACATACAGGAAATAGGTATCCGTTTTTTCGGTACTACTTTCTTATTTACTCGAACGAATCGAGCACTTCACATGGTCCATGTAAACGCATATTTTAGTAAATAAGGAAGTAGTTTGCCGAGTAAATAGCCACAGTAATTCTATCTTTTTATCATTCTTTTTCCACTCCGTTGCGAGTTCTATTGGTTATGCCAGTGTAAACACCTGAGATTTATAATAAGTAGCGAGCATATTTGAGATTTTAGTGACATGTTTTTTTTTTTCAGTAGAAACTTGCCTTGATAAGGTTATATACAGAAAAAAATGTGTAGGGTAGTGTCTATGATATTCAGGAAATATACGTGGCATCTGTCCATACACACTTTTCAGACCGGAAATATTTGGACTTAAGTGGTAGTATTAATTTGTAAAACATTAATTTATGTAATTAAGAATTGAACCATTAAATATGAATTGAATTGGCTTAATAAATCGCAAAAAGGTTGACGTATTCATACATGTGAAATACCACACACGTGAATATATACATTTATACAAATCATCACGCCGTTTCCCTGTATATGTCGGCAGAGAGGGCAGAGCACCAGATTTTATATCGCAACACACATATTTTGCCTCTTTTATAATTATTTATCGTCTTAAATGATTTCCAAGATTTTTCTGACGTTTCACATTTTATTCTTTCAAAATATCATTAATTTGATCCTTTCGTTGGTTTTCCTCTTCCATGCATTTCACTCACATTTACACTGTATATGTTATACATTCAATTGATTTTAATCAGTGAGTACAGTGCAAATTATTTTCTACTTTTTTGTGTGTTGTCCAATAGATATCAACATAACTAGTGTATGTGGGGATCTGACAGACCCATTTTTACATCAAAGGTAACCTAACCAGAACCCCGGGGGAAAGATAAGATAGAAAGTATATCTCATTATGTGAATGACAAATAGACACAGATAATTCAATCTTCAAACCGTTAATTTTATTTTTTAATTTAGTTTAAATTATTCTTAACATCTTCAATTGCATAAAAAATGACTTACTATATTTGTAGTTAATTAAGTCGATGCAATGAGATTAAAATTATAAGGAAAGCATATTTTTTTTTTCGAATTCACAGTCGTTTTATATTATTTAATCTATATATTTAACGAAAAGATTTTTTGCCCATGGTACCTACCTATTAATTAAAAATATTTATTTGCATGTTTTTTACATCAAATATACCGTATTAGCCGGAATATAACGCGATATTTTTCCAAAAAACATTATATTCGGGGCTTAGGCCGTGTCCAATGAGCGCAGAACATACAACCAAGCCTTTTCGCCTATCGCACGCACAGGGGAATGGATCATGACCGCCTGGCAGAAGATTAGTGACACGTCTATTGAAAAAGGTTTTAAGAAATGTTGCATTTCCAACAATCTGGATGGGAGTGAGGATGACATTTTATGGGAAGAGGAAGATGCCATAAATGATGCATCGAGTAGTAATCATTCAAGCGACACTGATGATAATTCAAACATGTCTGAATAAAAAAATATTTTTTTTTATAATATTTTTATAAGTCGTGTTATATTCGAAACCGTGTTATATTCGGGCTTATACGGTACTGGATATTTTTCGTCAATAAATCGGGTTTTTAATTACACATAATAATTTGTAACAAACTAAAACATAATTTTTAAACAACAAAAATTCCTGTAGCTTTGATTTTAAATGATTATAAGTCATTTTCAATTAATTTGCTTTATTTTACTTTCTTTACAAATAATGGAACCTTTTCTTTGAGTTATGTACCTATCTCTTTGTTTAAGCAGCAAAAGTAGAAGAAGATCAAAAGACCATTCAAAGTTAATAGAGATTTCGCATTTCAAATAATATCTATTGTTAATAAATTTGTCAGTTAGCAGTGATCGTGGACTGCTTTCCTTCTGGCCGAAGATTTGACGAGAAAGATAGATAGAGCCTTCAATTCATTTAACTTTTATCTTTTTGCCAATAAAACACAACCAAGAAAGGAATATTAGATACTGGAGATAATCTACCCTATTTCAAAATATACTCAACATAAAATAAATAATCCTTAATTGTTTATTTATTTAGTTTAAAAATAATTAATAACTAATTTCAACTAAATTAACTTATGTTAATCTATCATTTTAAATATAAGAACAGACATTAAAATATTTTATTTCACTTCAACAATATTTAAATCTATCTTTTTTATATATGGCAAACAAAAACATTATTATTATTTTTACTTTTTTGGCATTCTGTTTAAAATTATACATCTAAGTTTTTGGAAGCCAAAAGCCATTGTAATTTCTTGTGGGGTAATTATGAACCTTCTTACTGTATAACACACCCTTTCAGGTATACTTGAGCCAACAATTATGATGTTCGTTAGTAATGTAGGTAGACTAAACATAAAAAAATATTGATTGTTTTACCGTGTACATATAAAGTTTACAAAGTATACCATCACGCCATTTCTCTGTCGGTGTAGGTATATATGATAGAATACCAAACTTTACTTTCTCGACATACACCCTTTGCCTCTTCTACATCCATACCCCTTCTCATTCAACTTGGATTTATCTGCCTTTCTATTTTCCTTGTTTCAAAATATCATTCACTTGATCTAACCATACTTTCGTGTATTCACTCAGTTTTAAATAATATTTCATCCTTTTATACTGCAAGATAAATTGTTGACTAGATAAATGAAAGTTTATCAAAATATACCTATTTACATATCTTAAAGGAAGGGATTTGAAAAAAAAAGCATATTGAACCCTTAAACAAATAATATTTTCAATTGCAGGATATACAACGTTCTCAAATATATGTTTTTGCATTTACAAGTATTTATAAAAAACTAATTAAGTAAACTAAAAATTTAATACATTTTCAACAGACTTAAAAATGTTGAACAAAAAATACTTTTTTTTTATATATTTTAAAGTTTTTATTTTTATCTAGGTTTAAGTTTATTCTTTTATGGGATTTTATGTGTAAAATATAACTGACAAAACCAATTGGATAGATAAACCATCAAATATACAAAGCTGTTAATTTGATTTTTTTAAATATTTAGAGCCATTAATTCAGCTTTTGTTTTTAGCGCCACTGGAGGTACGGCACTTGCAGTTCATGATTGCACGTTTTAGTAATACCACCGCATCTGAAAACGACTATATTCACACACACACACCTAGTGCGTGAATGTCGTTTTAATACAAGATGAAGTTTTAGCACACTTATTTATGGATTTTTTTTGGGTACCGTCGGGAAACGAATCCGAACCCCCACAGTTGAAGTTAAGGGGCTTACCAACTAGCACACAGAGGTAACCTTTCAAATTAAAAAGAGTTCAATAAATTAAAATACAGGCGTAGAGAAGTTATATGTGTACGAATATTGATAAAAAAGTGCTAAATGTTTACCATATATTGTGATTTAAGAAAACCTCTATTTCGTATAAAAATGAGAGAACGTTATTTACGAGGCGAAGGTTGCGGGTAAGTTTCCCACTTGTATCCATTTTTTAAAGAGAATTAGTCTGGTTGGTTGTAAGAAGTTGCACCATGCCAATAAATTCACTTAAGTGTGCTGTATACAACAAAAACTTAATGTAATATAATAGCCATGATGCAATTCTTTTTTTTTAAATGATAGTACTAATTAAATGATAATTTTACTTTCGTAGTTTATACAAAACAACCTACGCAGGTAGTTGGTTAGACGACTCTTTTCCGGCCTGGAGTAGAATTTGATTCCCAATGGTACGCATATATGCATATATTTTTAAAAGGGTTAATTTTGTTTTTACTTACGACCTCTTTAATATCTTTCTGATAACTTGGAAGGAATTTTCACACGGTAATTAATTCGTCGGATAGTGTTGTATAATATACAAAAAAATGAAATAATACAGAATAATTGGCAATTGTATTGGCATAACTTATTTATTGTTGCACAGTTGAATAGAAATGTTGAGCTCTGAGTCACGGCTCATGTTCCGTGGAATACTTATCGCCGGCGAAACTCCTCAGCACAGAAAGTGATTATTCAATTTCATCTCGGAAAATATTTGCAAGAACCCGTCGACAAGGGCCAGATTACTTTCGCTTACAGATTCGCAAATTCAACACGTAATTTCAGACAGGGTCATCGATACTTATAAAGATATTACAAACCCTGAAAGGATTTCAGAAACAGTTTTACCGTCAACATTTTCACGGCTTTGTTATTTTAAACTTGTTGTTAGGTGGATTCGTTTATGTGCTTTTAACTAAGCTAAATATTTGAGGTATATAATTTAGATTCATTATATCTATTTTTCTTGATTTAGACGATTAGAGTTCTCTAAACTTTCTCCAATTTCCTTCGATTCGTTTTAAAAATAACTCGTGCTGAGGAATCACAGGATTTATTTGTCGAGTTGTGTTAAAAATCATTAAAGATAATCAAGTAATCATTATATGTATCTTTTTTTATTATTACTTGAGATGTCACAAGTCAAAAAGTGTTTTTACCATCTAATAAGTTTCCTTTGACAATTAATTATTCTTCACCAATAGTCAAGATTCGAATCTACATATCAGATATATCCGTACCATAGTATGTTTACAGATTTATACAATAATTTATAAATATATTTTGTTCATTAAAATATTAAAGTAATATTTTTTTCAGATTATAGAAGAGTTACGACATATATGAAACGGCGTGCAGCGACAGGAAATATGACACTAAAACATATACATTTGAACCGGGAAGTATTAAAATCCGCTACAATCAGTTTTACAGTAACAACTTTTACACAGGAATAACTAGCTATATATAGGAGTGAAACATGGACATCGAACAAGACTTAAAAGAACAGAATAAATTATGTAGAAATGCGCACAATGAACGAAAAAATACGGTATAAAGTGACTAGAGATGATGTGAACTTGAGGCTGATGTGTTGATTCAGATGAAGAAGAGTACTCTGAGATGGTGTGGGCACGTGCAACGAATAAATAAAAAATGACTAACAACTCCAATATACAGTGCAAATGTGAGGAACAGGTATACTAGACGAATACGAAGGAAAGTATTGTTAGATCAAGTGAATGATATTTTGAAAGAAGGAAATTTACCAAGTCAGAGTAATCGTAGAAGTTGTATTTGAAGGTATATGAATGTGGATGAGGTGAAGTATATGTGTCAAGTTTGAAACTGTCATCTCTGCCTAAACCAGTAAGGGAACAGCGTGATGGTGTGTATGTATGTAAATAATACATGTTTTAATTTTATTACCATAGATGGATTTATATAATATTTTGTAAATCAATACATAGATACAATATCAGAACACAACTTACACGTTATTGGAGTAAACGAGTATATGAACAATATCAGAACACAACTTACACTTTATTGGAGTATACGAGTATATGAACAATATCAGAACACAACTTACACGTTATTGGAGTATACGAGTATATGAACAATTTTATCAAAACAAACCCTTTGGAATGCTTTTCTTTGATCCTCGATAGAATATTCATCTTGCTTCTTATACCTGGAGGCCTTATTAGTTGCTGATCATATATTATACTTTAGGAAAGCACACTTATTCGACACCCTTTGCATTTTTTTAACGTTGACTTATATTATAGAGATAATTCGTGTGTGGCAAGGATCGACAATCTAATATAACGACTAAAACATGGTTGATGTTCAAAATGCCTTAAGTAAAAACCTGCCATGAATTCTTAAAAAAAAACTGGGTTCCATCGTGGATCGAACACACAGACTCCGGGATAGAAGACAAGCGCCTTACCAATTACCTCGCGGAGGTTGTCGAAAATATTGTCACATGACAACAAACTCGCTAGGTTTTACTGTGTATAACGAAAATGTAGTAAAATAAAATAGTAATCTATTTCAATCCCTTATCGCTAAGACGTTTTACCTATAATATAATCTCATCCGTACCATAAATACATTTTTTTATAAATTTTTCAAGGAAATTTAACAGGTATAAATTCAATAAATTTGTACTATAGATAACAATAAAGGTACCTTGAACAAACTATTTTGATATAAGGAAAAGGAATGCATTTGATCACGATATAGCTGGAATTGCTCGTAACTGAAGAAATAATAATGTTGATAAACGGTGCTGCTAATGTGGATATAAGTCCTAGAAAAGGTGACAATAAAGGTACCTTGAACAAACTATTTTGATATAAGGAAAAGAAATGCATTTGATCACGAAATAGCTGAAATTACTCGTAACTGAAGAAAGAATAATGTTGAGAAACGGTTCTGCTAATATGGATATAAGTCCTAGAAAAAATAACAATAAAGGCACCTTGAATAAACTATTTTGATATAAGGAAAAGGAATGCATTTGATCACGGAAGAGCTGAAATTACTCGTAACTGAAGAAAGAATAATGTTGAGAAACGGTGCTGCTAATGTGGATATAAGTCCTAGAAAAAATAACAATAAAGGCACCTTGAACAAACTATTTTGATATAAGGAAAAGGAATGCATTTGATCACGAAATAGCTGAAATTACTCGTAACTGAAGAAAGAATAATGTTGATAAACGGTGCTGCTAATGTGGATATAAGTCCTAGAAAAAATAACAATAAAGGCACCTTGAACAAACTATTTTGATATAAGGAAAAGGAATGCATTTGATCACGAAATAGCTGAAATTACTCGTAACTGAAGAAAGAATAATGTTGATAAACGGTGCTGCTAATGTGGATATAAGTCCTAGAAAAGGTACACAAAAGTAACGTGTTGATGTACCTCATCCTGGAGATAGGTTCTTGACTGACATAGGATGGGGGGAAAAGACGAGATATTTAACAAGTCAATTCAGGTACATTACAAATGCTTGTATCTTGAAATATACCACGGAGAAATTCATGGAATACGTACATTTAAGGACAAGTAAAAATAAGCAAACTTTAATATTTCATTACTTAAAATCTGAATCCCTGATTTCTCAACAGTCAAAGCACATTGCTTGAGCAATGGGAAAATGTAAAACAAAGAACTTTCACAAAGAACTGAAAATAGCGAAAAAGGGAAATACACGCCTGGGGATGGGGAACGGAGGACAAGATGGGGGAGGTCGGGGCGATGCGAGGAGATAAGGAAACAAGATTAAAAACTTCTTATTCATGGCCTCAAAAGGAAGAGGAAGAGAAAGTGTGGTCGCTGCTCTTATTGTTCACTAGGAATGTCCGATAATTGAAGACAATTGAAGATTTGTTTATGATTTGGAACAAGTTTTCTTCTTTTGATGTTGCGTTGGAAGATCACGAGACAAGAGACAATCTCGCGGCAGAGACTTCTTTGTCTAAAACGAGATATAAAATATAAATACGAAATTTCTAGTGACAAAAACTTCATAGAGTTTACTTTAATTACAAGACGATATATTATTAGAAATACTAATAACCGCATTCATCTATTCTGTCGTGTAGCTCATGACTTAGCATTGTGACTTCCATAATAATTTCTGACAACTCCTGTCTATTTATATCTGCACTCCGCGGTTCGAGGTCAGTTGTTAAGGGTAGTCATGTTGCGTCTCTCACTTGGTCAGTCCAACGCATTGGGGCTCTTCCTGTTGAGCGTCGTCCTTCCACGCTCTCAGTAACCACAGGCCCCTCCAAACCGTTTAATTATCAACAAGCACATACTCGAAGAATCTGAAGACTTGTCGAAGACATAGTGTTGACTATCTGTCAGTGATTCCCAGTTCTTTGTGAATGGAAGTATTAATTCGCCTTACTTTCTATGGAATTCGTACCATCTTTCTCCAGCACCACATTTCAAATGCATCTATTCTACAGCTCTCGCTTGCTTTTAGAGTCCAAGTTTGTGCACCATATATTAATATTGCGAAGACAAGAGACTTAACTAATGATGGAGGTTGTTCTTCTCTTCATATATTTCTTCCAGCTTTGACGTAGGATTTTTCGCCATTCCAGTTCTTTTTTCCCCTCAGCCTCGCATCCTCCATTGTTGATAATACTGAAGCTTAAGTAAATAAAATTAGTTACGACTTCTAGACCATGATTAACAATATTTGGTAGCAGTTTGTTGCTGCGGTCTATTCTTTTTCAGTCCTCATATATATAGAATGAGCAATAATAATATTCTCTAGACTGAGCTTCACCCTGAGACTTGTTAATGATTTCCCTAGGATGTAATCAATTACAATGTTATATACTTGTCAGGTTAGAACAACTTTGAAATAAAATTCGGTAAAATTGTAACACCATTACTATGTCAATGTTGAAAAAATTTAACGCATACAGTGAAAGTTTTATAAATTTTAAACCTCAAATCTTAAGACCTGCGTAAGCCTTTGGTCTAACAACCTTGTCAGACTGAAGAAAAATGTTTGACCTCACAACATAACTAAAAATTACCCTTTCATATTTCAACAGTCCGAAACTAACTCAACTTGTCAGACTTCACGTTTTATGTGGACCATTCTAACGAAACATACTATTTCACAATGATATAGACACTACTCATTACACTTGTTAACAATTTTTAACTTTTTGTCTACCACAGAGATCAAATCAGCTGATTCTTACTGAATCAACCCTGCTGATTACGAAAATCGCAGCGAAAAGTTTGTAACACGTACCAAATAATTATTTGTAAACGCCTGCATAGTAAAACTTAATTGGTTAAACAGGGTATTGGGTGGACTTCTATATAATTTTTTTTTTCAATTTTTTGCCAGCAATATTTATTTATTAATATAAATAAACGGTACAATGTACCTTATATTAATAAAGTTTAATGTATCTTATGTTAATAAAAGGCTATTTACAATAATAATTTTTTTTTGCACAGATCAATTTATTGTAATAAATTATATTATTTCACTTTTGTATTGTATTGGGCCCGTCTTATATTGGTAATGCCTTTTTATTGTGTCAATATTGATTTGTAATTGTTATTTTTTTATCACTTTGTAAACAAAAGGTCATTTGACAGTTTGAATCAAATATATTGATAATCCATTTTAAACAATTTCTATCAAAATTTGAAATTGTTTATTTCTTTCAATACAACCAGAAGGTTTATTTTCAATTTTATAACGATACTGCTTAAAACTTGACAATAATTTTCTTAATTTTCACATACGAAAAATATATCTAAAAAAATGTATATTGCATCGTGAATAATAATAAAAATGGACAATATTCCAAAACAGTTATTCATGTTTAAATTTTAAGAAATCCCGTGAACATAACGAACATTGTTGAGATTGATGAGATATTTATCTGATTAATGAGACATCCATTTTCCACTCGGAGTTTCTGTTTCAAATAGTAGCCAAAAAATTAAAATTAAATATAAAGGGTCTTGTTTAAGAGTTCGTCTGATAACAATAGAACTCTCCTTGCGGTAGTATGCTAACACTAATGATGATGATCTACTAGTTACGTGCTTACTCCAGTAGTTCTTTATTCCATTAAATGGTCCCAATACAAGAATGCCACGCTCTCTGCCACGCTCTTCAACATATCAGTTTAAACAATTTGGATAAATTGAGTCGTTACACCAATTTATTTTCGAGCTAGCAGCAAATGTCATCTTAATCAAGAGGGATAAAACAGAGATATGTTCAAATGGCTTTCAAATCAAAAGGACGTCAATTTGTTTGTAACAAGTTGGTATGTATTACTTGTTGTTGCTTTCATATCACTTTTAGAAGTCAAGGGGAAGATGCTTTTCTTGTGAGGGTCGGAAACCATTGCTCTTTATTGTAGGGGGAGTACAGAGATAGTCGGATCCGGTAGAAAGACGGTAATTACTGACCAAGGGAACAACAAGATTTATGTTCATAAGGAGAACTTCCAGGCCCTTCTATGATCTTGGAAAGAGATAAGGAAATTGAATCAGAGAAATTTCTGTAATGATGCTCTTGGATATTGAGAGGAAGAGCAGATTCTTAAGTTTATTATCAGCTGTCAATCATATTAATATGACATGTTTTGAGTTCTTGGGACTTGAAGGAAGTTTTGCTATTATAATACAATTAAAATTTATGCTATATCAAGATACGAAGATCTCTGAGAAGTTTACATATATATTTACATTTTGCTTAACATAGTTTTTGGTTTATTTTATTTTTTTATTTGAATACAACTAAGTATATATATTTAAAAGTATAGGTATGGTAAAATAATGACCCTTGATAAAATAAATAATAATCTTAAGTTTTTATTTATGTAGGTAGATAGGACAGAGTGCCAGACTTTCCCATCTACATTACACATCCTTCACCCCTTCTACATCCATGCATCTTCTCACACAACCCCTACGATTTATTTGACTTTCTACGTTTCTTTAAAATAACATATCATTCACTTAATCCAACCATAATGGTGTTCCTCCATCAAGACTTCCGCTCATATTGGCAATGTATATTTGTTTTAAGTATTTCTTCATTTATGCGATACATAAGCACACAAAATCTCACTTGTTATTTAAATAAAAAAAAAGGTGGAAAGTGGTATTGAAAGGTGAGTTGTAAAGGCAAACATAGGAGACATGATGTTGATCTCTAGGTGTATGATGTTGTTATTAAAAGTATATCTTAATCTACCGACAAAGTTAAACACACTTAACAGGATGCTAATTCTTTGGTTTTCATTCTATGATTAAACATTTTTCAAAATAATCAGAATTTTCTTATATATACAAAGTCAATCAAAATTATGGTTCACACAGCCATTTATTTCATATCCTAATACTCAACTTATATTTATTTATTTTAAAATATAATATTATTAATCCATAATTAGTAGTGACGAGAGTTTTCACTCCGAAAAACGCTATATAAATTGACTTTTATTTTATTATTCACATTTTATTACAGGAGAGAAACATGAAGGGAAAAATGAATGGAAATAGCTTAATAAATATGTGCACTGAGTCGAATGTGTGATGTGTCGATGTAAGGCAGAATAAGAAATGTTATTATGTAGAATGAACTTTTATTTTATTAGTCACATTTTATTACAGGAGGGACACATGAAGTGAAAAATGAATGGAAATAGCTTAATAAATATGTGCACTGAGAAGAATGTGTGATGTGTCGATGTAAGACAGAATAAGAAATGTGATTATTTAGGAGGAACTTTTATTTTATTATTCACATTTTATTACAGGAGGGAAACATGAAGTGAAAAAGGAATGGAAATAGCTTAGTAAATATGTGCACTGAGAAGAATGTGTGATGAGTCGATGTAAGACAGAATAATAAATGTTATTATTTAGAATGAACTTTTATTTTATTATTCACATTTTATTACAGGAGGGAAACATGAAGTGAAAAATGAATGGAAATAGCTTAGTAAATATGTGCACTGAGAAGAATGTGTGATGTGTCGATGTTAGACAGAATAAGAAATGTTATTATTTAGAATGAACTTTTATTTTATTATTCACATTTTATTACAGGAGGGAAACATGAAGGGAAAAATGAATGGAAATAGCTTAATAAATATGTGCACTGAGAAGAATGTGTGATGTGTCGATGTAAGACAGAATAAGAAATGTGATTATTTAGGAGGAACTTTTATTTTATTATTCACATTTTATTACAGGAGGGAAACATGAAGTGAAAAAGGAATGGAAATAGCTTAGTAAATATGTGCACTGAGAAGAATGTGTGATGAGTCGATGTAAGACAGAATAATAAATGTTATTATTTAGAATGAACTTTTATTTTATTATTCACATTTTATTACAGGAGGGAAACATGAAGTGAAAAATGAATGGAAATAGCTTAGTAAATATGTGCACTGAGAAGAATGTGTGATGTGTCGATGTTAGACAGAATAAGAAATGTTATTATTTAGAATGAACTTTTATTTTATTATTCACATTTTATTACAGGAGGGAAACATGAAGTGAAAAATTAATGGAAATAGCTTAGTAAATATGTGCACTGCGTCGAATGTGTCGATGTAAGACAGAATAAGAAATGTTATTATTTAGAATGAACTTTAATTCTATTATTCACATTTTATTACAGGAGGGACACATGAAGTGAAAAAGGAATGGAAATAGCTTAGTAAATATGTGCACGAGAAGAATGTGTGATGTGTCGATGTAAGACAAAATAAGAAATGTAATTATTTAGGATGAATGTGAGCTAAAAACTGATGTATTGATAAGGGTTAAAAAGAGTTAGTTGAGATGGTGTAAGGTAGACACATTGAACAGATGGATGATAAAATACTGAGTAAAATAAGAACAAATATTTCATGTAATTTAGACACTCATATTATTTTGTGCACTACCATGTAACAATTTTTTTACTTGACTAATGTAAAGAAATTATTCCACGTATATTTTATTGTTGATAATGGCTTAGCGAGCAAGACGACCATCAAAGCAGTGGAAACCAAGTATGCAATATAATTGAAAATCAAGTATGCGAGCGTTACTCATAATGCGTGAATATAGAATACTAGTTGCAACCCGTGAAATATTCACGGAAGTAAAACAAATTCTACATTTATGAAAATATATATTCATAAATGTAAAATTTGTTTATATATATCATTTATACATCATCCCCTTTTACACCGGTTTGAAAATTGTTAGCTAGGTATTTACAATTCGTTCAGTATCACGGACCCACCGAGATTCAAATTTTGAATTACTTTCGGAGAGAATCCAAGTATTCCCATCTCGCTCTCTTGTATTCAAAATTCAATTCTCGTATTCTTTCTTTGGCGACAACCATCGAATGGGTTTTGGCCTATTTATACTATGATTTTATAGAATAAAGAAATAACGATATATAGAAAGAATACAGGTATGTTTAGTTTTAAATACAGTTTAGTCACGTAGAAAAAAAAATAATATGATTTACGAAAAATATTCCTTCGAGTAGTATGGCAGACATGACATGTTTGAAAATGCGTTGAATGAAATTCATCAAGTTCTGAATGAAAAAAAAAAACAGGGAAAACTTTTAAAAATTGGAAAGTGCATGACAAGGAGTATGAAGTACTAAACGTCAATGTGTGATTTTTCTTACTCTGTTAAACATTGTAACACCAAATTTAATGAACTAAGCAATATTTGGTTTAGTTCATTAAATTTGGTGTTACAATGTTTGACAGAGTAATACCAAAATTAATGAACTAAATAAGTAGAAAAAGAGCACGTTGAGGTAGTTTGGACGTGTTGATGGCGTAAGAGTTAACGATGGATGAGAAAAAAAAGACTCAACAAAATTATGATGAGAACCTTAGGGAGATTCGTGGTAGAGGACGTCTGAGAAAAGTATGGTTGGACCAAGGAAAATGAAGGTTAGGAGAAAAAGAAACAATAAGAACTGTATAAGAAGATGCATGGATATGTAGGAGGCAAAGGAAGTATATCGCAGTAGGAAATTTTGACCGTTCTGTCATCCCTGTTTATCCCAACAGAGAAAAATCATGAAGGTATGTACGAGTATGTAACAATATAGTATTCTAATGAATAAAAATAAAACGACCACCTTAGCAAGCTTTATATTCATCGCCACCAAAAAAATAGATTCGCTATTTTCGTTCACTTGACCAAACGACGGGGTGTCCTTAATTGAGATGGTCAAGAAATTCGATAGTCCACAATTAAAGTAGCATTCTGGCCGGTACATCTCCCTGAATGGCTCCCCAACCAGGCGATTGTTATTTCGGCACATTAAATGTTATTTATTGCAATAGCACAGTGATCATCTTCTACAAGGACTAATGTGACAAGCACAATGAAAGGCGAATAATGACTTCTATAAGAAACATAATTTACTAATACAAATCTGTGAATGGTATTGAAACGTGTCATTATTTAGAATCAGCCTTTCTATTGATTGGGGATTGGGGATTCAATGAAATCTTTTCATTGCTTTTATACGAGTACATATTCAAAATTAAAATCTGTGGATAGTATTGAAACGTTTCACTATTTATGATCGTATTGATTTATAAGGTATTGAAATATATCATTATTTGTAATTAGCTTTTCTAGTGATTTTTGATTTAGTGATTTTTTCTATTACGTTTTAAGGATATTTTATTAGAATAATGTTACGGTGAAAGATAATTAATTATATATGATAGAATATCCCTGATCGAGTATGATTGTCAGCCATCCTGTGAATAGAGGACTTCTGTACGTGTATCGATTTAGTGCGCGCAAGCTGTTGCACTTTAGCAGGCATACATCTTGACAGATTAAACTCAAAATTCCGATGGCAAGGACTAAAGTTCCACGATAATTGCTGCAACCTTTTGTAAGGCAGTTTTTTTTACATAGCACTATTTTTGGGCTGCTTAAAAGCGCTATAAGAATTTATGATAAGTAGTTTATAAGCTGCAGAAAAACATACATTCAGGTTTAAAACGGCCTAAAAGTAAAACAAAGCGAACCTGGAGCCCCCGTTTGCTTAGCGTGAATGTTAACATTTAGACCACGACCGCCTACATAATTAATCATAGCGTATGAGAAGTAACTTGTAATTTACAAGTGGAAAAAATCACTTGAGAATAAATGTTGTAAAAACCATTTTTATAAAAATTTAAAAGTGGGAAAGGCAAAGTAGACATAAAATGTTTCAAATTGAAATTATTTAAAAACTTTCAAGTTTGACTAAGGAATAATTTTCAAGTATTGACAAAATAAATCGTTTTCAAGTTTTGGCTAAACAATATAAATATCTAGTGTCAATTTAGACTTAAATATTAAAGTGATCATTAATGGCAGCAATTATTATGAGTGAAATATGAATCTAATTGCGGTCAAGTTCCCCTCTTCGTCAAACAAATACGCAGATAAGTCGAATAAAACTCTCGTCAGTGGCCGGAAAGAAACAGTTGGTGAGGTCACCTTATCTGCTCCGACTGACCATTACCTAGTTATTGCACCCTTGGGGGCAGTTGTGGACCTAATACTTGGGGTAGGATAACACCCCCTACCTCTATTATTTTACTCAATTAATTTGCTTTGGAATGTATCGCTTGTGATTTGATACAACGTGTTTAGATACTGTGAAACAAATTTTAAGGATCGTGTTAAATGTGGTAATATAATATATATGTATTACTTGACTGCAGAAATAATTTTTAAAAAATGTACGAGTATATAGTGCAAAAAGTTACGATAGGCTATCTCTCGTGATCGAGTGTGATGCCATCCATCTTGTAGAGGGAAGATGTTTGTGCGTGTATTGTTTAATTGTGTCTAAGCTCTGTACTTCAGGAAACAAAGTATTGGCGTATCATACACAAAGTAACGATGGCAAGAAGACAAACTTCTTACGCCATCTGCAGGATGAAACTGTTGCAATTTTTCATTAGTTAAAGTTACAGCTGTTAGAAAAAGTGTTTCCATAGCACTATTATTATGTTGCTGTGAAGCAATATAAGAATTTTGTGAAAACCAGAATATATACTACAAAAAAAACAAATTCAAATGTAAAAAGATTTAAGACTAAAGTCAGTCCTAAAGTGAATTCGCCAAGACTCAAATATGTAGCGTCACTTTGCTTAACCCGAGTGATATCCGTTCATTTGATTCAAATTTGTTCGTACAACGTACAATATGGAGAGTTTATTACAACTTGGTAATATCTTTGAACCGACCATACAATTGTTCTACAACATTTTGAGTTGAAGGTGAAGACTAAAAAAACTATGTAATTCCAAAAGAAGAAAATAGAAAAACACAGTAAAAAATACAAATACCAATTAAATAAGGTTATCATCGGTGGTCAGGAGAAGAAAAGTGAATTTAGAAACAAGGATTTTAGAAAACCAGGAAAAACACGCTATCTCCCTTTTAAGGGAGATGTAATGTTTTTTGAATTACTGGTATTTATAGTCAATGAGGTTTTATTTTATGTGTAAATATACTGTTTTCATTTATTTAATACTTTCATGCCAATACATCTGGTGGATTAATTGCTTTGAAGCAATTTCTTCCAATCAACCATAATTTGTTTCATAATTTATTATTGATGGCTATCACCGTGTTTTCAACATAGTGTATGAAAAAATATAATAAAAAACTAACATATTATTATAAAAAAATATTATTTATCACAGATTTCGGCTTTAACTTTGTAGAACTCAATATTAGAATATTTAACAATAAATATTTTTTTATTTCAGTTATTATATTAATCCCCGCTACACGTGTTTCTATGTCCCATCCCGAGGACAAAAAGAGAGCCTCAAGAACTTTCCGCCTGAAGACAGCCTCCGGATAGGAAGTAGAAACACGTGTAGCAAGGATTAATGTAATTAGTCGAATAACAAACATAAATTTTAAGGAAAATAGTCATTAACATGGGAAATGTTTGAAAGTGAAATGTTTTAAGAAAAATAATCTGTTTAGTTTTTTTTATTAAATATCGATAAGGATGTAGTAGATCATATTTTTCATTTGGTCGTTTGCAAAAAAAAAACACTTTTCTTCTACAAGGACAGTAGAGAGGGGGGAAAAATTAAGACGATAGCAATCAAGAGAAATGCTTCTTTGAATGTTACCGTTCAAGCGCTGCTCGCAACAATAAAAGTCCCTAACATTTGTGTTTGAAGTGTCTTTCGCTAAACTATTCTTCCATTCCACCCACGCGGCCCGCCCTTTTTCTCCCTTTGGCTGGCAAATCCTTTAATGCCACGACCTCGTCCAATTAAAACAATTAACAGAAGTAAAGTCGAAAGTTTTCCCGGCAAAGTCGATGCCGTTCCACCTACATTCTCTATTCCCTATTCCCTTTCACCGGGAGATTTGGGACGTGTCCTTTCAATTAGAATTTTATCCAACAAGGAAGAATATGCCAGATTTCGACAAGTAAAGGATTATTAAAGTAAATATTTTCTAACGTTGTAAAATTTGGAATCGAGAGGATATAATATAACTATACATATATTAATGTTTGAAAATACTTTGATTTATTGTATTTTTTAATGCTCTAGATATGATTGAATTATGTTTTTGCCTTTTGAAAAAAAAACGTTGTAACTTTCACTCAGCTTTCTAGATCATCGCGTGCTGAATACTGAGTGTATGGCGCACTACTTGTCTCCAGCCCTCCCGGTTCTGAGCCATATTGAATGCAGCACTTAAAGATGATTCTGCTATCTCCTTTATTTGATCCGTCCATCTCATAGGACACCTTTCTCTTGATTGCCTCCATTTAACTGTTCTCAGTACCAGCTTTCCCAGACTTTTATCATCCTTGATAGCAACATACCCTAAGTACGTCATGATTCTTTTTCTGCATGTTGTCGAAAGTCTTTCGGAAATCTGCAATTCTTGGATGAAAGAAACGATGCATTCACCTCCAGCAACACACCTCAAAGACATCTATTATATTTAGTATCTTCACTATTTATTTAACACGATTCTATGTAATAGAAGAGATTGGCGTTTGGTAACAAAGTCGCCATTTCCGTATGATCAACTGTCTAAATAGATATATATCTCAAAGACAATGAAAACTTTAATTGAAGCATTTCCTTTTTTTCTGTGTGATCAAAAATTATAAAATTTGCGAATATTCCACTTCATAGAATAAAAAAAAAAGTAATATAATATTTTTACTTTAAAAAAATAACATTTAAAAAAAATTGGGTACCAACGGAAATGAAATCTATTTACAACTCCCGAGTTGGACGGAAAGTGTTTTAAGCATTAAGCAATGTGTTCATCCCTGTCGTATTTTTAATTTTATTCATTTTAAAATTTCCATCATGTTTTAATAAAACCTAATTTTTTTCTCAAAATCTTACACACATATACATATCTATCGTGCCGTTCCTCTTTTACGATAGACAGAGAGAACGGAGTGCCAGACTTTCACTTTGTATTATATTATAACACTTTTGTTGTATGCAGTACAATCTGGCGGGCTTATTGCCACGAAGCAATTTCTTCCAATCGACTAGAAATATGTCGAAGAGACCTTGAGTGAAAATCAGACTGAAATTCTTTTAAAAACATCTGGGTTACAACGGGAATCGAACTCGCAACACTCGGTTGGTAGGTATGCGTCTTACCAACTAGACTACGGAGGTCATCTTTCATATCTTGTATAAATTTCTTTGAAAACTATTGCATTTACCTAAGAGATAATTAGTTTTTATGTAAAATCGAATCGAAAGCTCCGTCCCAGTGGCTTTTTCTTTATGTATTTGAGTATTTAGCGAAAGAATTCTACAGGAGGTGGGGGACTATTAGCGGTAAATAGCAATTAAGGAGAGAATGCTCCTTGCCATTTATTGGCTTCTTAGTGTTTTATTTTATCTGTCTATTATTTAATTGAATAAAGCCGCGCAGGAGCGACGTGGGATCCCCTTTCGGAAGAAAGACACATTGCCCTGGTGGGCTGACTAATGATTCGGATTTCGTATCTTTATACAATTCAAGTAATAAGAAAGAACACTGGTTAAAATTTGCACCACACTGGAGATATTATCAAAATTAATTCATTCTTATGGTAGTCTCCAACATACCCGCAATGCAGGCAACATACCTTACCTTACAACATACCTTCAATAAATCCCGAAAATAATATATTGTCTTTGCCCCCCTGTAATCAATTCGCTGCATGTTAATCGCAACCCATCGTTGTTCGTGTTATAAATACTATTGTACGACAAAAGGTAACAATAACCTCCTTGACAGACTACAAATACGGGAGCCATTTTTTTGGGTAACTTCGCGCACAATTATCAAGCAAAGAAATTATATACGAGTACATGCAGATAGACTTTCAAAAAGTCTTAGAAATAATTTGAATGAGTAATTTGTAAAGATCCTTCGGTGATATATTTGATAAGATGTTCATTTTTCAACATGGGGGTGTAGGGTTGATTGTCCTTGAAACTCAGATTTTTCTAAAGTGGATTGTAGTCTGATTTCCACTTACGATCTTTTAAACATCTTTCTGGTCGATTGGAAGAGATTCCTACATACCAATAAGCCAGCCAGGTTGTATTATATACAATAAAAATATAATGATTTCCTCTTTTTGTCTTATCAGACATCTTTATCCCTTAGCATTAAATTCAAAATATTCTTGACTAATTTGATTTAAATTTAAAAAAAAACAAATTTTATTCAGCTTCCAGGTTCTTGCTCCCTATCTCTAGTCGGCTCCTCGATTCCTTCTTCTTCAGGTTTTCTTCTTGTAGAATAAGTCTTGATGGACTCCCAGCGCTCGAAGATCTCTTTATATATACTTATTTCTTTGGACACCTTCGACCTCTGCACATTTATCATAGGATCCACCAAACCCTTTTTTTTAATCATCCTGTCAAATTTCAAAGGATTAATGTTCAAACACGTTTGAATTCAGCCCTTTTTAATTTATAAACCAGGATTTCAAAAGTGAATTTACTTTTTTTTAGAACATTAACATAGATAATGTTACCTCGAATACGTACATTGATATCGATGTGTTTACGATCAAATGATGACGCAGGATGACGCGTTCAATGAAATGGCTTGTATAGAAAATGGCCCCGAGATCTTAAATTAATCATCTTCCTCTAGTTATCGGTTTAATAACCATGTGGTTAACTAGAATCAATAATCATTAATCTTTTTTTGATACCCATATATAATTATCTAATAAGAACTAAAGTAGAATACGCATCTGCAGTTTGGACTTCTCATCAGCTCAAATATAAAAATAATGTAGAACAAATACAAAAAATATTCCTCAGATATCTATAGTACAGAACAAAGGGTGATCACCCAAAATATACTCACCATGTCGAACTTCTCACGGTGTGTAACTATAAGAAGCATAATAAACAAGAAGGCAAGAATCCATTTCGATATTCCTACTATACGTTTTTTAAGATTGATTTAACTGTCCCGCGATACTAGAAGCACTAAGTTTATATGCCCCCAATAAATACTCGTATATTAGTGCAAAGAATCAACATCTGTTCTACGTGTCTATCCATGGCTTTATCCTACTCAGTTTCTGCTGGGCATACTCGGGAATAACTCCTTGAGCATAAGCAGAGATCTGCGTCTCCTGGTATACGTTGTCAAACTCGCTCGAGGTGTTGTGAGCTGTCCAGCATTACTACAAAAATTAGCGTTAAATGTTCCTAACAATTACATTAGACTGCGCCGGCAAGAACTGTTCTCAATAACATACGCAAGAACGGGTCTTCCAGCCGCTATGCCTGTTGGAATGGCCTTAACTCTTTTGAACGGGACTGCTTCGGATATTGACATATTTCATATCACATTACCAAAAGCAAAAGTAAATTTTCTTCTTAGATTGAGCGCGTTAGAAAGCACTCATCAACGTACTTAAGTGACTGTGAATATATGTGTATCATATGTTTGTGTGTATATACTCGTATGTATGCATATACATTATTTTTTATATTTTTTCTATGTAATTTTTCTTCTTTTTTAATACGTCTTGTATTTTTTAAAGTAATTGGGCTAAGTCTGTTTTGAAAAAAATAAATACCAACATACAGAACGAATATCATGGTTAAACACTTAGTTACACGTGGTATAGAGATATTGAACACATTGAGTGACACTGATGATATATTCTCGACACCGCCTAGCAGCATGAGAAGAATCCTGGCTGATATGATTTCTTACGAATATGCTAACTGGAAGCAAACCCTCATTGCGTAGCAAGAGAGATCCGTGCAAAGTGGATTAAAAAAATATACATATTCTTTTTGATAAATATAAAGATACATACATTGTTCATGAGAGGTTCGTTTTTAACTTTGTAGAACTCCATATAAGAATATTTAACAATAAATTACTTTGTTATTCCACTTTTTGTATTGATCTCCATTTTACGTGTTTCCACCATCTATCTCGAGAGTCTTTACTTGATGTAGATGGTTCATAACATGACGCCAAACTGATATAAACACTGTTCATAACACACAGGGATCATTCCGTCTGAAGGGAGCCTAGGGATAGAAGGTATAAACACGTGAAGGGAGGATTAATTAGATATTCAAATAAGTGTTGTTTCAACATATGAGTATAATCAAACACCAATGAATTGCTGATCTATGTGGGCTATATGTAGACCATCTGAATTACACCTAGGGGAATGTAAGAACGAGTATACAATGGAAGAGAAACTTATTATGATCAAATATTACAACTAATATAAACTGTTTAGACTTATATACAGCTATTTAAAAAAGTATATTAGAGAAAAATCATTCAATTACACCTTATTTGTTATCTTAGTCACTAATCTTAATCATGGAGCCTAAAAGATTCTTGTCAGATTTCAAGGGATAAAAACTGTTCAAAAGCTCATTTTTTCAAGTTTCTACAAAGAAGAACGATGATGAATATTGTCACGGTCGCCAGCTATATTTAATTTATAGCTGAGCTACCCCGAGCAGGAATCACCGCCACCACTCGCTACAATATGCTCGGTAGAGCGCCCGCTTGACAGGACGAAACTCGACTTGGAATTAACGACTGAAAGTGGAATCGCGAATTAGGGCAGTTTCAACCGTTGCTTAAATCGTTACGTCAGTCAAATATCAATATCATCTCTCTTTTCTTTATTTTTTAGCCACTACTTATCCACAGTTGAATATAAGTTTCCCACATGATTCTTGTGCGAACCACATGGGGCCATCTGAATCACGTCACATTAGATATTATGTCAGCCACCCGTTACGGCGGTGTTCTAGAGTTTTTTGGCCTGCAATTGAAACACTTGACCTACAATTTTGGCAAGCAAATATCTAGCCTACCGGCACTCACGTTGAGAAAAACTTAACTAATATCAAAAAAGAACGTCAACAAATGCCAGATCTTTTTTCTGTTCTAAGTATTTCTGATGTACATTGTGTGTTTTCGGAATTGATTCCCGAATATCAATGTTTCAACAATGTACTCACATAATACTTGTAAGATACGTGTTTTTAATATTTCGTTGTGGATTCTGAGTATACAATATGTGACTCATTTTCATAAATGCAGTGAATATTTCAGCTGTTTTGTGAAATAAATGAAACTTTGAAAGTTAGAATTTCTTTGATTATCTTGCTTGAACGACTTCCTTAGCCTAGTTAGTAAAACGCCTGTCTCATATCCGGAGATTGCAGGTTTGATTCCCGTCGGAACCTAATTTTTTTTTAAAAGTACTAATTTAATTTGTTTTTCACTTAGGGCCTCTTTGACATATTTCTAGTTGTTGGAAAGATATTGCCACATGACAATAACCCCTCTAGGTTTAACTCCACACAGCGTAAATATAATAAAATAAATAAATTAATAATATTGAAGTCATGGGAATATATAGAGCAGAAATTTCATTTTTATTCTGATAGTATACGGCTATGTTGAAAAGACAACATTGTCTTTAGTCCCAACAATCGAGTTCTCGGGTTAAGAATCACTGGAGTAGGCACATAACTCACATTTCGTAATTGTACGTGTTACTACTGCACGTTGACAGGAAACAGCACTCGCATACGTCTAGTGCGTGTGAGAATTATAACCAAACGAAATCTTAAATTAGACTTGGATTCTTATATCTTTTTTTTGGGTACCGTCGGAAATTGAACACGAAACCCCGGGTGGAAGATCAATTAGGCCACGGAAGTTGTCAATGATTGATGAAATCATATCAATGATGGGAAAATGTTATTGCCTATGGATACCGTTTCTGAATAGGTCTAGGAAAGATATACCTGGGAAGGTAAAGTAGCAGATCTGAAATCGTGATTCTTAACGATAGAGGGGAATTAAGTTAAAGATAAAAATAGTGTATTCAATCAAACACTAAAATCCATTACATATACTAGAAGAAAGGGATATCGATGGCGTTAAAAAGAACCTGTAACGTGAATCCCAATATACAAGTACTTACTTAATTACATATACTAGAAGAAAGGGATATCGATGGCGTTAAAAAGAATCTGTAACATGAATCCCAATATACAAGTACTTACTTAATTACATATACTAGAAGAAAGGGATATCGATGGCGTTAAAAAGAAACTGTAACATGAATCCCAATATACAAGTACTTATTTAATTACATATACTAGAAGAAAGGGATATCGATGGCGTTAAAAAGAACCTGTAACATGAATCCCAATATACAAGTACTTACTTAATTACATATACTAGAAGAAAGGGATATCGATGGCGTTAAAAAGAACCTGTAACATGAATCCCAATATACAAGTACTTACTTAATTACATATACAAGAAGAAAGGGATATCGATGGCGTTAAAAAGAACCTGTAACATGAATCCCAATATACAAGTACTTACTTAATTAAATATACTAGAAAAAAGGGATATCGATGGCGTTAAAAAGAACCTGTAACATGAATCCCAATATACAAGTACTTACCTAATTACATATACTAGAAGAAAGAGATATCGATGGCGTTAAAAAGAACCTGTAACACGAATCCCAATATACAAGTACTTACTTAATTACATATACTAGAAGAAAGGGATATCGATGGCGTTAAAAAGAACCTGTAATATGAATCCCAATATACAAGTACTTACTTAATTAAATATACTAGAAGAAAAGGATATCGATGGCGTTAAAAAGAACCTGTAACATGAATCCCAATATACAAGTACTACCTTAATTAAATATACTAGAAGAAAGGGATATTGATGGCGTTAAAAAGAACCTGTAACATGAATCCCAATATACAAGTACTTACCTAATTACATATACTAGAAGAAACGGATATCGATGGCGTTAAAAAGAACCTGTAACATGAATCCCAATATACAAGTGCTTACTTAATTACATATACTAGAAGAAAGGGATATCGATGGCGTTAAAAAGAACCTGTAACATGAATACCAATATACAAGTACTTACTTAATTAAATATACTAGAAGAAAGGGATATCGATGGCGTTAAAAAGAACCTGTAACATGAATCCCAATATACAAGTACTTACCTAATTACATATACTAGAAGAAAGAGATATCGATGGCGTTAAAAAGAACCTGTAACACGAATCCCAATATACAAGTACTTACTTAATTACATATACTAGAAGAAAGGGATATCGATGGCGTTAAAAAGAACCTGTAACATGAATCCCAATATACAAGTACTTACTTAATTACATATACAAGAAGAAAGGGATATCGATGGCGTTAAAAAGAACCTGTAACATGAATCCCAATATACAAGTACTACCTTAATTAAATATACTAGAAGAAAGGGATATCGATGGCGTTAAAAAGAACCTGTAACATGAATCCCAATATACAAGTGCTTACTTAATTACATATACTAGAAGAAAGGGATATCGAAGGCATTAAAAAGAACCTGTAACATGAATCCCAATATACAAGTACTTACTTAATTACATATACTAGAAGAAATGGATATCGATGGCGTTAAAAAGAACCTGTAACATGAATCCCAATATACAAGTACTTACTTAATTACATATACTAGAAGAAAGAGATATCGATGGCGTTAAAAAGAACCTGTAACATGAATCCCAATATACAAGTACTTACTTAATTACATATACTAGAAGAAAGGGATATCGATGGCGTTAAAAAGAACCTGTAACATGAATCCCAATATACAAGTACTTACTTAATTCGTTTGTGACCTGGAAACCTTGAAGGTTTCCAAATAATCGAAAAAGCTTTAAACATTGAGATACTTAATTTGATTACATGTGTGTCTCCATTTCGGCGTTGTGATTTTTGATAATCAAATGCAAAGACACTACTTTCTTGACCGACCGTCTGGGTATAATTAGTAAGACACTTGTCTACCGACCAGGAGGTTGCTGGGTTTGATCCCCGTAAGTATCCATATTTTTAAAAAGGGCATCAGTCTGGTTTTCACTTCAGACTTCTTTATAATCTCTTTGGGTGGTTTTAAGAGATTGTCGCGTGGCAATACATACTCCCGGCTGTACTGTTTGCAACGAAATCGCAATACAATAATAAAATGCAATTGTTACAATTACTGAGAGAGGTGCATGGTCACGCGGTATCGCACTGGACTTCCGTGCCGAAGGTCGTCGGTTCGAGCCTCGCGCTGTGCTACTACTCTCCTCGAACGACACAGGCGCTTTTTTCGCCTAGTGTTTGATGGCATAAGGATACCTATGACTTCGGACATATCTTTTTTTTTTAAAACGGAAAAATAAAAACTGATCGAAATAAATTTATTTTGCGTTTTTTTGTTGACTAGTTGTATTTATTTAGCGAAGTAACCAAAGCGGTAGCATTTTGAACCTACACAAATATTTTTATAATTTATTTGACACTTCCATACAAACACACGGATACCTATGACTTCGGTCATATCTTTTTTTTAAACGAAAAAATAAAAACTAATCGAAATAAATTTATTTTGCGTTTTTTTGTTGACTAGTTGTATTTATTTAGGGTAGTAACCAAAGCGGTGGCATTTTTGACCTCCAAAAATATTTTTTTAAATTTATTTGATACTTCCATACAAACACATCTGCGGATTTATTACTTTGAAGCAATTTTTACTAATCAATCTTTAATTGTTATATAATATGTATCCATGATTAAAATCAGTTTAAAAGTGTAATGATATCATTAAGCCATCGTTTTTTTTTTTTCAATTCGTTGATATTATTGACTTCATTTTCTTTGACTTCAGATTCGTACGCAATTAACAGTTTTCTTAAGAATATTTAAAGGAAACAGAAGCGCGGGAAATAGAAGTATAAAGGGCGGCAAAGCAGATTCCTCTCTTGCGGTGAGATTTGGGCGACATCTCTCCGGGAGCAGATAAGTCTCCGGGCTTACAAAGACAGTCTGAGTTAATTAAAGGGCCTCAAATCCCAAAAAGTAAGCAGGTTTATTATAAAATCACTATTATTCCGGCCGTGCCGTGAGATATGTATCTTGTTTCCCATTGTTGCTCTTTCTCTCGGCGCTTCCCTCCTCTTTGCCAGAAATAATTATTATTCTTGGTCAAATTTTAATTGCTTTTCTGTATCTTTTGAATCAACAGAAATGAAAAATTATTATTAAGCCTTCATTTGCATATTTCTAAAAAAGCAAAGATCGTTCACGGTGGAACGAAATAATATTGATCCTTGCCAAAATGAAGTTAATTATTTTTTCCACATCTCATAAAATATCACTGACCTGGAAAATAAATTAGGTCCTAAGAGAATAAGAAAAAAACATTAAAAATACATCCCAATGTGCATATGCACTTTGGACCGTGGAGGAACTCTTGACCACGTGTCTTCCGAATACCCCTCAAGTGCATGAGTATATGTTATGTACCTCGGAGGCATAATGGACAATTATCTTTTTTTTAATCAAAATGCAACGTAGATATCTTCTTAAACGTTCAATGGTATAAAAATGCAACGTAGATATCTTCTTAATCGTTCAATGGTATAACAATGCAACGTAGATATCTTCTTAAACGTTCAATGGTATAAAAAAAGGTGGTAGTGATTAAGATGAAGAAAAGATGCAGTAATTAAGGAGCATTGAGTTGATCTGGTCATGTACTTCTATAGAAAGAATGAATGATAAAATATTCACAAAAGTAACCTATACAAGTAGTATAGGTAGAAAGCATTAGAAATTAAAGGCCCAAAAAATGTGATACGATTAAATTATTAAAGAAGAAATAGTGAAAACCCTTCATAATTCGAAGGGATGCGAGATGCATGTACGTGGCAAAAGAGAAAGATCTCTGCCAGGATAGAATGAATCAGAGATCAGTTCTCTTTGCCTACACCAATAGGAATATGGTGTGATGATGATACATATTATTTCGAATATATAAATAATAGAAGAGTGTTAAATATCATTCACTCTCAAAATATGCTAAAGAAAACCTTTGTTAATTTTAATAGATTTTCAAAATTAGCAAAATGGAAATGTTGTCTTGTACCACCATATAAATATGTATTTTTCACGTTGAAATATATTTCTTTCTGTTGATATTTTTACTCTATTCCTTTTCATAATTGGCACAAATCATCCTAATAAAGGATAAATTTTCTTCATAAATGAAAAAAAAGGGACAAAAATGCTCATTAGTCTAAACACTACAATCCTCCTCACTTAAATATTTCTCAAAATTACTAAGATCCTTATCCAAGTCGACTAAATCTATCAATTGATTAGAATCATCGCCGATGTTTAGTGTCACTTCTATATAATAATTATTATGTCATTTACAGTGCTTCCTAACCAGCAATCGTACTGTTTAGTGTCACTTCTATATAATAATTACTATGTCATTTACAATGCTTCCTGACCAGCAATCGTACTGTTTATTCACTTTTCTACACTAGGTTTGGTTTTATAATTCAAAATATTCAAGATATTTAACAACATTAGCTTGGGATAGGGAGATCTGAAATTGAGACTTGGTCAAAAAAAATCACCATATAATATTAAAAATACAGTATAAAATACGCATAAAACTAGAGCTCACGATTGTGTGAGACAAAAATACAAAATTGAGGATATAAAATACGAGTATAATAAATTAAAATTTTCAAAAATATAGCAAACGCAATGTACACCTAATTTAAATTTACAATTCGATGTGAAGCGCCCGCCTGCTTGCATCAAAAGCAAATACTAAATCTACAGCCGGGATAAGTTGTTCGCGATTTCGCCACTTTATTTACTTGTATACATTGTTTTATGCAGTTGGATGAAACAAATATGTCTTCATTTTAAATAATATTTTAAATTGATACAAAGGAAACAGGTTTAATTACTAACACAGTTAATCCGTAATCCAGTTAATAAAACCGCGCATACAGTCACATTTAAAATTAATAAAATTCTGTATCGATCTTCAACCAAGATGGCAACATGAAAAATAACTAAAGAGTAAGCGTATTTCATCTGTGACTTCCGCTAATAGAAGTTAGCACGGCGAACAATCCACCTTCTTACTTCATCCTCCAACCTTCTGACGGGGTGGGTGGTAGGGCTAGCTGGTAAGGGGTCGCCACCCCCTGCCGCCATGACACTTGATTATAATTACGCCCCGAAGGCAGTTAATAACTCGTTGCCGTATAATTTTACGTTGATTGTTTACGAGGTGATTACGCCGGACTATATAAGTCGGGAATTAATGCCGATAAAAAGATGAAACTGGGGACGCGGATGGTGGAAGGGCGCCATTTTGATTGGCCATCGAAATTCACGATTGGGACCCAAAATACCAGATGCGAGTGCCAGTTTTTATTTTTGCATTTTATTTGACACTTAAATGATTAAATGTCAAAGGGATCAAGTGATTTTGTTAGTTGTTTCAGTGATGAGCAACTGTACGTGGATATAAGAAAAGTTGTGACCTCGAAGTAGGGTTTTTATGTTTTTTTTTTTCTATTATTATTCAACATACGTGAGAAACCCCTAATAATGCGATATATCTGTGTCGTTTCTCACTATAGAGGGTCGTGATATTTGGAATGTTGGTGATACAGGTTACGATGACACGTCTCCATTATTTTCGGTCTCTTACCGTTTACATAGCAGTGTACTGCTTTCCTCGTATCAGTTTCATCCCCTGATTACTCCATCTTTGCTGAAGATCTGCCCCTGTATCTTCTTCCTAGCAAACTCCCTATGACCATCAATTTCTGCGAATTATTTGACACACATCCAAGATACCATACTCCGAAAATAGGCTGCCGACAAGTATTTCATTGGCACTCTCTTTATACACGATACCATCTCCGTGTCGGAGTAGGTAGAGTGCTAAACTTTCCTATTTCAATACAAGGTCTTCGCCATTTCTACATCCATACGCCTCGTATGGTTTCTCTGACTTTTTAGTTTCTTTCAAAATATCATTCACGTGATGCAACCATGCTTTCCTTGGTATTTCTCCACCACGCCCTCCATTACATTCGACCGTTCTTAATGACCAAACTATCTCGTATTCTTCTTCATCTTATATAACACATCAGCTATAAGTTAACATCCATCCCTATCCACTTCATTTCGTATTCTGGCATACATTGTCATCTTATGTATACATATAAATTCACGCATCGCCCTTTTTACAGTATTTAAAATCAGTTTTATATCCAAGGACTTCGGGTTTCATTTTCAATAGAGACCTAACAAAATTGTTCTTGTTAAATCTTCTCACATTAAGGTCATTTTACATTTTTTTCAGTTGGCAAGAAGAAATTGTCAAGTGCCTATTAGGTCACTCGACATTTTGTCTTGAATCTTTCTAGTATTGTACTATATATGGCATTAAATATATCGTATTATATCACATTTTCGCGAATATTTCTTCACAAATTTACAGACACATAATATTTGAATTTATTGTCCAAAACAACTTCAATATTTAGTACAGTACCTTGCGGTAAGTAATACACATCGGGTTTAAGAAAGAGACTGTCGGCCATAATTGACTAGCTTCGGGTTTGTAGAGCGTCGTCTCTGTCGCTTGACAACGACTGACAAATCGCAACGGAACACGTGTATGAATGACAGAGACGACGCTATACAAAGCCGAAGTTAGCCGATTATGGTCGACAGTCTCTTTCTTAAGCCCGATGTGTATTACTTACCGCCGGGTAGAATACTGTACTACAATAGTTTTCCAAATGTTTTTTCATTCCCTCCTTTTCTTTAAATTGCCATTGATTTAATTCATCATCTTTATAGCATGGAAGGTCTAATTAACTAATAATATTATATTAAGGACATATTTAATTATTGTTGAAGTGAAAAAAATAAGTAAATGTAAGTTTGGCGATGTGGATTGATAGATGAAATTTAATTCGGTTAAAATGTGTTAATTTTTAAATAATATACTATCCTTTTTCATATAGATATGATCGAAGTCATAAGTATCCTTATACCCTCGAATACTAGGCGGAAAAAATACCTGTGTAATTCGAGGGGAGTTGCACAGTGCGGGGTTCGAACCGGCGACCTTCCGCACGGAAATTCAGCGCGTTACCGTGCGGCCATGCATCGTTAGCTTTTAGAATTGATTAACGATAACTTATCTTCGACAAGTACGAGATTATAAGATATTTTCCATTACGAGAGTTGTATTCGTAGAACTAACTTATAATATTCAAATTCTTCCGTACCCAGATAACGTTGATTTGAAAATGAGTATGCTGCAGTCAAGGGACAGTTTTAATGTATTTTAAAGTTCTATCAGGTATCGTTTTTGTTTCTTTGAACCATTAATCCGGCGCTGCGGCGTGACCCTCGTTTTTTCTCTCAAACTTTCCAACATCACTTAAAAATATGCGTTTCGAGTGAATGAATTATAGGAATATATTTATAGTTTATTTTTTCCAAACAGATAATTTTTTTGTTTCTTACGGTTCTGGGTCTCCTGAGCCCTGGCCTACCGTGTGCTTGTATTATATGTATTTAAAATTGTATGCATGTAATAGGTTAGTCAAAAAGTTTTGAAAGTGACATCTACTAGGTTAGTCAAAAAGTTTTGAAAACGGAAATGAAAATACATTTTTTTTTGGGGGAAATCACTTTTATTGCTCAGTATAGTCTCCCATAAGATCAATACACTTGGTCCAACGATCTTCCAACTTTTTTGTCCCATCACGGAAGTGACTTTCTGGAAGGCCTGCAAAATACTCCTCTACGACGGCTATAACCTCTTCGTTTGATGAAAAATGCTTTCCACGAAGGAATTTTTTGAGGTGTGAGAACAGTCAGAAGTCAGAGGGAGCTAAATCTGGCGAATAGGGTGGATGCTGCAACAATTCGTACCCCAATTCACTGATTTTCGCGATGGTTTTTTGAGCTGTGTGAGCAGGTGCATTGTCTTGATGAAAAATGATTTTTTTCTTCTGCAAACCGGGTCTTTTTCCACAAATGTTTTCATCCAACTGGTCCAAAAGGTCACAATCATAATCAGAGTTGATTGTCTTACCAGTTTGGAGATAATCTATCAATAAAATTCCTTTTGCATCCCAAAAAACTGACGCTAACACCTTCTTGGCTGATTTCTGGACACGAACTCGCTTCGGAGCCAAAGTTCCTGGTTCACACCACTCCTTAGCCTCTTGTTTTGATTCAGGATCATGGTGGTAGACCCAAGTCTCATCCATAGTGATGAATCGACGCAGAAAATCCTTTTTATCCTTTCGAAATTGCTCCAAATGTTGCTCAGAAAGTCGCATTCGAACGTGTTTTTGTTGCATTGTTAGCAAATGCGGCACCCATTGTGCACACAGTTTTTTGAAACCCAAAACTTCAGCCAAAATATGCCATGTTGTTCCGTGTGAGATGCCTATGGTGTCAGCTATCACATCCACATTCGATCGTCCAAAACCATATCCTGTATTTTCGCTATGATTTCTGGTGTTGATGCACTTTTTGGACGTCCTGAGCGTGGATCGTCTTCAACGCTTGTACGGCCACGCTTAAACTCCAAAACCCATCGGTGAACGGTTGGAAATTAAGGAGAAGACTCCTTTAATACTTTCACCATTTTTGCATGGATCTCAGTAAACCGATAAGCCGATAAACCTTCCAAAACAAAGAATTTAATCACTGCACGATATTCGGATTTTTCCATTGTTAAAAAATACACTGACACGTCAACTTCAAATGGCTTGTAAACAAAGAATGATTTGACAGATCGAAATGAAATTTTGAGTACGTTCTTATGAAAGATGAAATATTAAAATGGCGTAGAAATTTTGGTTTTTCTACTACTCCATAGATATCGCTTTCAAAACTTATTGACTAACCTATTATGGAGCAGTAGAAAACCAAAATTTCTAATATTTCAACGCCATTCTAATATTTCATATTTCATAAGAACGTACTCAAAATTTCATTACGATCTGTCAATTCATTCTTTGTTTACAAGCCATTTGAAGTTGACGTGTCAGTGTATTTTTTAACAATGGAAAAATCCGAATATCGTGCAGTGATTAAATTCTTTGTTTTGGAAGGTTTATCGGCTACTGAGATCCATGCAAAGATGGTGAAAGTATTAAAGGAGTCTTGTCCTTCATTTCCAACCGTTCACCATTGGGTTTTGGAGTTTAAACGTGGCCGTACAAGCGTTGAAGACGATCCACGCTCAGGACGTCCAAAAAGTGCATCAACACCAGAAATCATAGCGAAAATACAGGATATGGTTTTGGAAGATCATCGATCGACTGTGGATGTGATAGCTGACACCATAGGCATCTCACATGGAACAACATGGCATATTTTGGCTGAAGTTGTGGGTTTCAAAAAACTGTGTGCACAATGGGCTCCGCATTTTCTAACAATGCAACAAAAACACGTTCGAATGCGACTTTCTGAGCAACATTTAGAGCAATTTCGAAAGGATAAAAAGGATTTTCTGCGTCGATTCATCACTATGGATAAGACTTGGGTCTACCACCATGATCTTGAATCAAAATAAGAGGCTAAAGAGTGGTGTGAATCAGGCACTTTGGCTCCGAAGCGAGTTCGTGTCCAGAAATCGGCCAAGAAGGTGTTAGCGTCAGTTTTTTGGGATGCAAAAGGAATTTTATTGATAGATTATCTCCAAACTGGTAAGACAATCAACTCTGATTATTATTATGACCTTTTGGACCAGTTGGATGAAAAAAATTGTGAAAAAAGACCCGGTTTGCAGAAGAAAAAAATCATTTTTCATCAAGACAATGCACCTGCTCACACAGCTCAAAAAACCATCGCGAAAATCAGTGAATTGGGGTACGAATTGTTGCAGCATCCACCCTATTCGCCAGATTTAGCTCCCTCTGACTTCTGGCTGTTCTCACACCTCAAAAAATTCCTTCGTAGAAAGCATTTTTCATCAAACGAAGAGGTTATAGCCGTCGTAGAGGAGTATTTTGAAGGCCTTCCAGAAAGTCACTTCCGTGATGGGACAACAAAGTTGGAAGATCGTTGGACCAAGTGTATTGATCTTATGGGAGACTATACTGAGCAATAAAAGTGATTTCCCCAAAAAAAAAATGTATTTTCATTTCCGCTTTCAAAACTTTTTGACTAACCTAGTAAGTACTCTTTTTAGATAAGCCATATTAATGTTTATGCTTTTTTGCAACATATTGATTTATTAACTATTTTAAAGGTCTCAAAAAGACTGTACATCATAATCAATAAATAAACAATATCCTAAAATAATGAACAATAACGAAACCCAATGATTGACGAAATCTGTACTTCTGGACACTCGACTAGAGACGTATATGATGCAAGGGCTTCGTGAAATGTTAGGCAATTCAGAAACATTTAAAGTGATCTTTGATGAGTAGGAATAAAATAGAATCGCTCATGATGCGGGAGGTTTGATTACCAAGGGAAGGGCAATGTGTCTTCCATGACTGTAGGAGTGTTGCGACACGCAATGTCATCAGGGAGTTAATTGGTGTCAAGTGTGGCGCGGTACCACGCTCTCATAAGCCATTTGTGGACGCCACTTCACAGCCTCACTGTGCTCACTCATTATGGATGTTTTTACGGGCGGCACATTAACCGATGATGACACGGAATTGTGGTCAGGAACGGTCCGAGGGTATGGTGGCCTTCAACTTATGACATTATATGTAATTAATTATTTTCATTCTCTTTTCTTTCTTTCATATGGTATCCTTCGAAGACAACCCTTTTAGAGAGATTAAAAAAATACATGATTCGCAACCTTCGTGGCCTAGTTGGTAAGATACTTGACTTCCAATCCAAGAGTTGCGAGCTAGATACCAGTTGAAACTCAGTTTAGGATTCTAGTCTTGTTTTCATTTAAAGCCTTTTGGTTAAATGTAAGATATTGCCATGACAATACGCCTGCCAGGTTGTACTGTGTACAACGAAAGTTTTATACAATACAATACACTAAACCTAAAGCTGAATATATATGTTACTATCACATATTAGAAGATCTACAAAAAAATCTTTGTACGAGTAGTTCGTCGTCCCTTAGTATATTTTCTTTAATTTTATTTTTCTAAATATATGCAGATTATCTTACCAATCTGACGACCGCAGTCGCAACCTTCCTATCCTTACACTCAACTTAAATATATGTTTATTTTGTGATATTTTTAAACCGTCGATAATAGTACGTCCGAATTCTGAGTTGGAACGTCGTTGAGGAGAATCTGCTCTCTAAACGGAGTTATATAAATTGTTCTTTTAATAATAATACTAAACTATCCATAAAGGTAATGACAGCTGTAATTAAGCGCTTGTATTACAGTCAGGGGGTTGCGGGTTTAATTGCCGTTGGAACCCCGATTTTTTTCAAAGGATTCAATCTGGTATTCACTTAAGGCCTCCTGAATATCATGTTGGTTGGTTTGAAGGTATTACCGCATAACAATACTCCCGGTAAGTTTTAATATATAACGAAAATGCAATTATAAAAAATTTAATTGGTATGTTGTTAATAGTTAAGGCATTAACGTTGTGGAGGTTTAAAGACATTGTAATTTAACTTTTTTGTGACGGTATAACCCTACCGGTTTCAAGGCTTTCACCTCATCTTCATAGGAGCGCAAACAAGATGGTAATTCGGATAAATCGAATTGTGGTTGGTATACAATATTATTTCGACCTCATTAATCGATCCTAGAGCCACTGAGTAGGCACGGAACTCATAGTCTGTCGTTGCATTTGCTGGCAGCATTCTGTACATGGAGAAATAACAACACTGACGTAGTCTGTCGTTGCATTTGCTGGCAGCATAGTCTGTCGTTGCATTTGCTGGCAGCATTCTGTACATGGAGAGATAACAACACTGACGCGCGTAATCGGTACCTGCAAGTATTAATACAAGATGAAATCTTGAGCAAGACAGGGACCTTATATAATTTTTATTTGTACGGGTATCAACGGCAATCGAACCTAAAATGAGCTCCATGGCCTAGTTGATAAGACATTTGATCTCCACCCGGGGGTTTTGAGTTCAGTTCCCGATGTTCCTCTAAAAAACGTCATCCAACCTGTCATAAAAGGGTATCGGCAATCAAACTCGACCTCCCCGTGTAGAAGTCAAGCGCCTTATCACCTAGACTGTTCTTAAAAAGGTTTGAGAACATGGACCACTTTCAGTTTGAGTACCCACAGCTAAAACCTTCCTCCTTACAACTTGAAAGGTATTTAATATGTTTGATTTTCGGGCAACTCCCTTGGACCGGTCCAGTGTTGTAACAATGCTCCTAAAAGAGTTTGTAGTATAAGAGAGCTGAATTGATTCGTTCATAAATTTATTTGATGGCATCGTTCGGTATGCCGCATCAATTCCCAGGATGGACAAACTAATGACCTCTCATGTCGCAAATTACTTTACTTTCAATAGACAAAGTTTTAAGAATTCTTGTTTCATTATATTGTGGTTATTATACTTTGGTTTACACTATTATATATAGCTTGCTGGGTTTATGACCACGTAGAAAATTGTTCTAACTAATTATAAAGCGGCTTAGAAGTCAGATAGAAAATCAGGCTTGAACCGTTTAAGAAAATGGGTATCGAAATTGCATTTTTAGGTAGATTTCTATAGAAATACTACCTACTCCTGAGGATCTCATGTCGCAATTTTAGGTAGATTTCGATAGAGGTACTACCAATTCCAAAGGATCTCGCAATTTTAGGTAGATTTCGATAGTAATACTACAAATTCAAGAGGATCTCATGTCGCAATTTTAGGGAGATTTTGATAGAGATACTATCAATTCCAGATCTCGCAATTTTAGGTAGATTTCGATAGAAACACTACCTATTCTAGAGGATCTCATGTTGCAATTTTAGGTGGATTTCGATAGAAATACTACCAATTCAAGAGGATGTCATGTCGCAATTTTAGGGAGATTTTGATAGAGATACTGTCAATTCCAGATCTCACAATTTTAGGTAGATTTCGATAGAACACTACCTATTCTAGAGGATCTCATGTTGCAATTTTAGGTAGATTTCGATAGAAATACTACCAATTCAAGATGATCTCATGTTGCAATTTTAGGTAGATTTCGGTAGAAATACTACTTATTCTAAAGGATCTCACGTCGCAATTTTAGGTAGATTTCGGTAGAAATAGTAGCAATTCCAGAGGATCTCATGTCGCAACTTTAGGTAGATTTTGATAGAAAAACTACCTATTCCAGAGGATCTCATGTCGCAAAATCCAAAAAAATGCAATGCACTTCGATCTTTGATCATGACCAGGCGACTCAAAACTAGCTTCAGTTAAAAAGTTTATTTTATATAAAAAAAATATAATTATTCACTCAATGGCATTGTTTAATAAATATCAACATCGGTAAATAATATAATTTATACTTAGAGATCATATATGTTGTTTATAGTTAAGGCATTAACGTTGTGGAGGTTTAAAGACATTGTAATTTATTTTTATCAAACACTGTTTATTCCACTTTTTTGTGACGGTATAACCCTACCGGTTTCAAGGCTTTCATCTCATCTTCTTTTGCGCTCCCCTGAAGATGAGGTGAAAGCCTTGAAACCGGTAGGGTTATACCGTCACAAAAAAGTGGAATAAACAGTGTTTGATAAAAATAAATTACTTAGAGATCGGTAAGAGTGCATCGTTGAATGTGTTCCAGTTATTTTATTCACCGGAATGAAGTACGAGTATAAAGGATGCATGTGAAATAAAGGCAATTTTTTTCTTGCACAGTACACAGTCCTTATCCTTCTGAGCCCTGACCTGTTGTGTTCAACAGTAAATCTCATTCTTTTTTCCTGTACATTAAGTGAATCACGTAAATGTTTTTATATTTATATTTTTCTTGTCACATCTTGTATCAATGTTATTTTGAATATTTCTGTCGGTGACTGTGGTATAATGACTTGCATTCACGCTAAGCAAGCGGGCGGTCCAGTTGCGATTATAAAACGAATATGCTGCTTATCAAGTATTGAGTAAGAAAAAGACGATCAGTCTGAGATAATTGGAACGAATGAATAAAGAAACATTAAGAAAACAAATATATAGTGCAAATGTGAGGGAAAGGTGTGGAAGAGATATACTAATTATCAGCATGGTTGAATCAAGTGACTGATATTTTTAAAGAAGGAATATTAAAAAGAAAGATAAATTTTAAGGACTATATGTATGAGAAGATGTATAGAAGTAAAAGAGGTAGAATATGTGTGTCGATATAGGAAAGTCTGGTTCTCTGCCTACCCTAGCAGGGAAACGGCGTGTTGGTATGTATGTATGCATCACCCCCTTTTTAATCCATTTCTATTACCATAAGTAATCTTTTTCATTTCATTTCACCTTATATATTTCTATCCAATTTTAATTTTTACGATATTATATAAAAATAAACTTATTTATTTGTTAGTTTAGTATTCCGCGAAAGAGAGGTTGGCCTTTGGAAATTTATCAACAAATATTGGATAACTGATAAGATACGAAGTTTTAAAATCTTAATTAAGTACATTCATATATACCATCATGTTACTTTCGCTGTTGGGGTGGAGAGGACATAGTGCCAAACTTTCCATTCTCAACACATATACTTCCGTTCCGTGGTTGCAGTCCTAAGACTGGTTTGCAGCAATTTGAACTCTTCTCCTCCATTCCCCCCTGTCCTATGCGGCTCTCTTTAAGTCTGTATATGTTGAGCAGCGCACGTCCACCAACAGGTCCTCCAGGTACTCTCGGCGTGGGCGTCCCCTAGAGTTTGTCCCCTCGGTCATACCCTCCATTATGGCATGCAAGAGGCCCTCTTGTCGTATTATATGACCGATCCATCTTGCACGCCTTTCGGACAGGATCCTGAGCAGGTGCCTTCCTCCTTCGATTCGTTGGAGAACCTCTTCATTTGTGATGCGGTCTCTCCAGGAAATTCCTAATAGTCTTCTATAGGACCACATCTCAAAAGCCTCTAGTCTTCGTCTATCTCTTTCGGATAGGCACCATGTCTCGCAGCCGTACATCAAGATACTTAACCTTTTCAAATTCAAAGCATCGATAAACTGAGCAGTAAATTTTACCCAACTATTTGAGGTTGCCTTGAGGCATTTTGCAGAACCTTTAATTTAGTTTTTTAGGTTACTAAGAAATAATTAATAAACAATAAACATAAGCAATCATACCTCTTGAATTTATAATATTAATTGAATTCAATTTGTGTTTTTTTTTTAATAAGCTAATCATGTTTGTTGTTTTTCATTATTTTGCTTTGCATATTGTACTCCTTATAGAACCTTCTATGTGTATTTGTATTATTTAATTATATTTATTTCCTGCAAAATATACTAACCTATTTTATGGCGAGGGTGGCTTTGAATATTGTATCAGATAGGAGATAATTTATCAATTGACGACCCACATTTAGAAAGCATATCTACTCCATGATCAGCCAAACCTTACAAGAAATAAACACAACTACTTCCTCAGCGTCATTAAGATAACGCAGTATCTCAAAAAGATATGGCAACACCAAGCACTAGTAAGAGTAGCCACTGGTATTTTATGAGTCTCATGGAAGCACAAACTCCATGCGCATGATACCTGATTGACGCATCGAAACTAGTCGAGCTTTAACCAAAAGTCATTTATTTGACAGTCGCCTGACTGGTACGATCGGAAATTGAACTCGAAGCCTTGTGGTATAGTTGTTGTACCAACTATACCACGTAGGTATTCAGTCACATTTATAAGTAAGTAATGTAGCGCTATTTTTGTGTACCCAGACCTGACCATAATACGCTGCATATACTCGTATATCTCCCGACTTCACACCGAACAGCGTGAAGAAACCCTTCTGCACCACATCCTAGTTTGAACCGTAACGATCTATAAAAGCCAACAGAACCACAGCAATCCTCTGATCGCTGCCCCGAGGGCTTACTAGAGTAGGTCCGATCTACCTTTCCGTTTTAAGCACAGGCTCCCGAAGTATCATCTGTTGCTTGACGAGTCTATCTACAGTATTAGCTAGGACTAAGGTCTTAGTGAATGTGATGTGATGCAAATAGCCTGAATGAGTGGATATGTGCTTGCTTAATAAGTAGTTGTAAGAATTGTTATCTAGTTATAAGTAGTATAAAGGTGTTAACATTTCTAAAAAATTATATATTATGATAATTAAAAATAAAATGACACGTAGCAAATTATAATTAAGTTAGTTCATAGTTGTAATATATAAATTAAATTAGTATTTAACACTTTATAGGCCACGCGGTAGCACAGGTAAATGTCACCAGGGGTCGGGTAATTTTTTCAACAAATCTCTATTTTTTTTGTAAACCGGTCCTCCATATGCTGAAAAATTTGTATATGACCCTTGATTGAAAAAGGTTGGGGACTCCTGCATTCTGGATGAAAAATAAAATGACACATGAATTAAGAGACAAAGTGAGAGAGAGAGAGTTTATATTAGTACGTTTTGTTTATTGTATTTTTTTGTAATAAAAGTCGTACGTTCCTTTTTTTATCGACAGGTCCGCAATATGCTAAAAAAATCTATGTGGTCCTTCACTAAGAAAGGTTGGGGACTTCAGCATTCTGGTTGAAAAATAAAATTACACATGGGTTGTGCCTTTAGCTAATAATGGTTGACGAAACCGGTTGTATCACCGGACAATAACCGTTGGCGAAAGCATGATACATAGGTATGTGGTACCATCGACAAGTAATGTAGTAATGATTGGCAAGGATATGATACACATGTTGTATCATCGGACCTTATAGTGTTAATATATACATTTGTATATAGGTACTACCTTTGGCAAATGTTTGTATCTTATTAAATTGATTACTTCATTAACAAAAAAATGCTACATAAACCGCATTATACTTAAGAAATTGTACCACGGTTCCTGTGACAGTTCACAAATTTGCCCCAATACAATCTTGTAACGACGTTCAGTAATTTTAATTATTTTATCAACTTTAATATAAGCCTCAATTCTAATAACAAGTTATTTAGGTAAATACATTACATAAAACTAACAATAATGACAAATTAATACATCTTGTTGCAAATTAGCAAAAATGTGTCAGTTTGTTAAAATCAAATAATATTTGCTGACGTTTGTCAAAAGTCACTACGTTAGTCTGCATTGGCTAGGCATGGGATATTCAATAATTGGATTTTCGATTTTATTATACCTAAAAGTAAATGTTTGTAATTAGTATTGATTCATAGTGGATCTTGACCTATTTAAAGATATATACAAATCATACAATACATTAGAAAGTCAGTATAATGATAATTAGGAATTAAAACGTCAGTTTAGAGAAAAAAAAATTTTCGATTTATAAAAAAACTATTCGATTTGTAAAAAAAAAAACGATTTTACCACATCCCTTTGAGATATGACGTTTCAAACGTCACAGGAACCATCCTACATATTCCCAAGTATAGTGTTTTTTTTTAAATTTCAAACGTACATAAATATTCATCCACTTCAAAGATATAAATGAATATTACACACCAATGAAATTAAAATCACTGTCTAGCCGGGGTCCAAACTAATTATTTTTACAATTCTTCGATGGCTGATGACATCAGTGGTACAGCGGAGTATGGCGTGTTCCCCTTTACCTTGGCTCCATGGACGTTGCTCCAGGGTGGCGCGTCATCTCTATTTCCTACACCCATGACATCACTCGCCTTTTAATCCTCCGTCTGGGCATTCTGCGAGTATAGGTACTAACTACTTGGCTCGATTACATTAAGATTTGCGTGACACTAATTGAGGATATTTTTGACAATATGTGATGAAACAATGTATACGAGTATATGTTCATCGCCTAATTAATCTATGCTGCCCTTGTAACCGAAAAATTCATTTAAAAATACACAAAGAAAGCTAAATATAGAGTGGCACAACAAGAACTGCAATTTTAAATTTAAATTACGTTCTGCAAGCATGATTAATTTATAGGTTATGTAAATGACGTATATCTATTATATGTTAAATATTATACATTCGATAGCTAAAAATGGCGATAAACTTAAAATTGCAGTTCTTGATGTGCCATTGTGGCGCAGCAAGAACTGCAATTATAATTTTTAATAAAGTTTTGTAATCGTGTATCGCTGCATGATTAATTTATGGATTATGAAAATGACGTATGTTTATTATAAATATTATATGATTAATAGCTAAAAAATGGCGACAAATTTAAAATTGCAGTTTTTATTGCGCAACCTTATATTTCGTTCAGTTCAGTTTCAATTTTCTTCCATTATTTTATGCAATGATTGAGGTAGGCTGAGAAGAGAGAGAACCAGACTTTTCTATCGCAACACCTATATTTCACCTCTTCCACATCCATACAACTTCTCACACAGCTCTTTCAATTTATCTTGCTTCGTACATTTATTGATGTATAATTAGCATTTACATGATCCAACCACACTTTGATTGATTTCCTCTACTACGACTCCCATTACATTTGCGCTGTATATTTATTTTGGAACTAATTAAATAAATAAAAAATAGGTTTTTTGATAGCAACATACTCGTAGTATGTAGATACATCTAGAAATGACATCACATTAGAAAATATATTTGAAAGAGAAGCTTTCAAAAGACCAGATCAATGGAAGTCATGGCGTGGCTCTTCGTGATGTTTGCCGCAACAGCTTTTAAAGCCACCAAATGGTTATTCTTACCACTGAGTGGATCGATTCTAATGCAAAGGAACACCTTTTCAAATACCAGGAAAACGAAAACAAAGTATTATTAAAATAGACATTGTGTTGGAATCTAATGTCCCATATTTCATAAACTGCAAAGTGCTCCAACGTCTCGATCTTCTAAGAATTGGAGATTACCAAAAAACTTTCAACAACATGCAGACAAATAATCCTTACATACTTTGGACTTGTTGCTAAAACGAAGAATGAAAATCTCTCCACTTTTGTTACTCATTCTAATAGTCTGGTATTCACGGGGACAGATGACGAAAGGCAAGCAAGATTAAGGTCGAGACGAGATGAGATGAGATGGACGGATAAAAAAGGAGTTAATTGAATCCTCATTAAGCGCTACATTCCACATAGCCCAGGACCAAGAGGGATGGAGTTCGAGACATAACAGACAACCACGACTCTCAGCATTGAGCACTTGATGAAGAAGAAAGTAGATAAATCGGAAAAAAATATTTTCACAAATTTTTCAACGTTGCTGTACTAACGTTATATTCCATTTTTTCATATCCATTAGAATTTATAGGTATAGTGTTTTTAGTTATTTCTCCAAAATATTTGGATTCAGGATATTTTTTTTGTTTTATAACGGATCAATTTAGTGTATTTATTTTATAATAGTATAGCATTGCATTATTCTGCACTTATTGTACGTGGGTTTGTTGAGAGAATAATCCACAGAGATAGTTTTATTTTATCTTAGCCAAAAATAAGTTCAAGTACAGACTCAGTATAAAGAAACATTTGAATGTGTACTCCTTACGTCGTTGTCTGTGCTGGGCCTCGTAGTCGGAGATCACATTTCCATTCCAACGTCAATTTCATTGAAAATTGAAGCTGTGCCGTGGAGTTTTGTTTATTTTTATCTACCGCTCTTTAAGCGAGTAAGCCGTTGCACATCAGTAAAATTACCGGCTACACCGCTGTACTGGATCTTATGATACACCGAAGTGAGACAATCGGAGCACATCGGCATGTTTTTTTCCATTTTTTTACGAATAGATGTGACGACCTCCGTGGTCTAGTTAGTAAGATGCTTGTCTCCCAATCCAAAGGTTACGGGTTTAATTCCCAGTGGAACTCAGATTTTTTTAAAGTATTCAAGTTTGGTTTTCATTTAAGGCATATTCAACATCTTTTTGGTTTGTAACAATCTAATGCCAATGGCACAAAGCCCACCAGGTTGTACTGTATACAACGAAAGTGTAATACAATACAATACAATATGACCGAAGTCATAGGTATCCTTATACTCCCCAAATACTAGGTGGAAAAACATAAGGTGCACAAAATGTTTTTTTTTATATAAAAGAAGAAGTCATATGTTTTGAGATTTTAACTTTTATGTTTACATAAAGAAGATAACGATTATTATGTAAAAAAATGATAACTCATGTTTTTCGAAAACTAAAGATAAATAAGACAGCTAAGAGACTTTTACTTTCTGTGAAAACTATTTTGCTTGCTTAACTACAACAATTTTATTTTACGTATTCGAGAAAAAGGACTCTTTCTTTTTCAAAGTACGAATATTCTCTTCAAGCTGACGACGAGGGACTCCGTTGCACACTAATGCACAATACTTTATAATACACATCATCATTTGTGGTCCACTCGACGCGAATGTGGAACGAATTTACTAGAATAATTCAATGTGTACATGTCTAATAATTCTAGTAAATTCGTGCTAGTAAATTAAATTAAATAAAACCGGGGACAAAGATGCCTACTCTCAGGTGATATTCAACGTTGGGGGGACCTGACATGACACTAGGAAGAAGAAGAAATAAAATAAAATAATAATAATTCAAGTAAATTAAATTTAAACAATATTCAAACGAGAATAAAAAAATATATAACATCACTATTTCATCCAAATTTTCTTTCGTCTCCCTTATAGTTCCCTCTACGATTCCTTTTCTTTAGTCTTACCAATAGTATTTAGATATACGAGTATGTCATTCAATTCTTCCTTTATCAAGTTTTATACTTTCTTTGCAAAATCTATCATGGATTTAAAATACTGTACGTATACAATATTAAATCAGCTATTTAGAAGAAAATTTGTTACGTCATATAAAAAATTGCTAAAATCCCTAAATCGAAGAACTCTTATGCAAACCACACTATGAAAAACACATTACATCTCTTTTCAATGATATTTTCTTGTTCTTTTCTATCATCGTTTAAAATTTTTGGGGACATATGCAATTATTTTATTTTACTGTTCATTTTTATATTTGTTATTAACAAACTGACCCTGTGACGTAGAATTGTCTACCTTTTAGTGTTAGAGATATGGGTGGCGCGTGTAGCTTTAGGAAGTATTTAAACACAAACAAAACTTGATATTTCATTTGGTTCAGTTTAATTTTTTTTGAACACTAAACACAAACATCACACTACACCTACAGTCGAATATGTTTCTATCACATATATAAAAATACCTAAAAATATTTATTTATAATTCATCTTCATTGGTAAGTTTTCTTCGGTTTTCATACCAAATATGGTTTTCTAAACATATGCAGTTGCATGGGAGAACCTAATCTAGTGGCCGCATCCATCATCTTCCTATCCTTATACTCAATTTATTTCATAATATATTTAGTCTGTCAATAATAGTGGATTCGTGTTTCGAGTCGGAGCGCCCTTGAATACGGTCTGCCCTCTAGATGGTGCTATATAAATTTTTCTTTTATTATTATTAATGCTTTAAGTATGCTTCATTTTGTCCTCTTTTTTAAAAACAACCTTGTAACCTTTTACCAGCAATTGGCACTAATCTGTGTAACTCTTGTGTGGTTGGTTAGGAGAGATTACTATTTGCTAAACAACTAACCAATTGTAAATTTTATTGTACAATAAAGTGTCTTAATAAATAAATAGAAGAAATTCATGTAATAAGAAGTTAAAATTTTATGTTTTATTTATTTGAAAAAAAAAATAAACGGATCATACAATACCTGAATTTTGAGAAAGCTCTGATGTCTGTGGTATCATACACCCAACTTCTGTGTTCCGTGACATTTGATTTTGATTTACCACCATAGATGGTGGATGGTAGATTTAATAGTGCTGTGTGGCGCCGACGTCTAGGTAATAATAATGGCGATGGTGGGATTATGTTACTGCAAAATGGCCGCCACTCTCACGAGCGGGCCGCGTCTATAAGCTAAACAAACAACAGCTAATTGGCTACTCAACATTAGCCGTGTCAGGGCCGACTCCAGGAAAAATGGCACCAGGATTCATAAAAAATATATTCCACATATATTTAACAAATGATTAAAAACGACGAGCTTCGTGGTGTAGTTGATAAGAGGGCATATATCTTACGTATGTATTTCGGGTACGATCCTACAGCTATCTTATTGAAAAACGAAGAGATTCAATATTACTTTTAATTTCACAAATTGTATCAATATCTTAACCAGTCACTAAGTATAATATCCAATCTACACCCTGTCAATGTTTGATTAATATTCATTTTTGTGTATCTTGATAGCCACATATTTGCTTGCATTTTTTGAGGCGGGTATTACCCTAAATATAGGTAGTTAGTGTTAGAATATATGTTGTTTATAGTTAAGGCATTAACGTTGTGGAGGTTTAAAGACATTGTAATTTATTTTTAAACATTGTATTTTTGTAAGTCATTCTACTGTCCAATAAACACCTGCATTGCTAAGTTATTTTGCATCCTGAACATGTAATATCTAATTGCAATACCATGGTTTACATTATTTTGTTTCTTTTACGTTAGTATACATATATATATAATTTATTGCATTTTGTACGGTAAAAAATAAACTCTCAACTAAAAGTAACGCATTTGTTTTAAAGGTCTCCTTTAGGATTTAAAAAAAATTAATAATTAATGATATAAAATAATTGTAACGAAAATCTTGTTTAACATACAAAAAAATATATGCATCATAATTATGGACAAGCGAAGTCCATCTATATTTCCACTAAAATCCACATATGCTTCAAACTTGTGATCCCTTTTTTTCCCAAAAATACAACACACAGAAACCATTTTTTTTGCAAACACATAAACGACATTTCATTATGCAATGTGCGGAATTACACCAAATCTACAAATGTATTCAAACATTACCAATTCGTGTTTTAAACTTACATTTAATTACGAAAAATTTGTGTATTTAATAGAACGGTCGGTCATTAAAATAACTACTAAAATAAAATAAAAAATAAGTTTCAATGATACGCAGAACATTTTAAAAGTTAGCAATTCATTAAATGAACAGTTAATTACTTAAAAATTTAAGAAATATGATCCAGCAAATAACTTTTCTGTATTGTACATAAAACATTCCCACACTGAAATAACTTTTCTGTATTGCACATAAAACATTCCCACACTAAAATCTTGTTTTTTTTTTCAGAAGTAAGGCTTGTCAATACCAAAACTTTTCCATTTTGAACTTCAAGAAGTCTTTCCACTTCCAAACATCGAGTCTAATTAAAACGCAGTTTTAAGCTAGTATTAATACGAGTACATAACGTTTATTTATTATTTTCATCTGAAGAAATGTAATTTATTAACAAGTGTAAAAATATCTTGTGAAAAGAAGAAAAGGGTTTTTTAGTCTAACAGCTTAGACACCTTATCTAGTAGAGAAAAAATAACAAAATCTTTGTAAATAATATTTTTGTGACAATAAATACTTTTATTGTCAATAAATAGTATTCATAAAATTTTAACGACAAACATTTTCTAAACCAAAAGATTTAAGAGCAAATTGAGACACACGAAGTCAATGTTTCTTATGAATACTTTCCGTATGGCAATGTTCGCAACACGCAAATATGTTTCTTATGAATACTTTCGGTATGGCAATATTCGCAACACACAAATATGTTTCTTATGAATATTTTCGGTATGGCAATGTTCGCAACACGGAAATATGTTTCTTATGAATACTTTCGGTATGACAATGTTCGCAACACGCAAATAAATAAGATGTTGTTACTAGCTCATTAACTCTATGTAAATATCACACACTTTATGCAAAAGAGCAAACCGGTCCTGTGCCATATCATGGAGAAGCATTGACAAGATATTCGATTTGCTCACTGAGAACACCTCTACTTCTCTATCCACCTTCCCGCCCACTCGACTACTCCCAACAACCCACTTTACCAAGCCAAGGGGGAAGAAATGTTTAAGGAGGTTGTAAAAACAAAGTACTTAATGAGTTAATGCTTATTTCACAAGTAAAACGTTGTGTTATTGATAATAAAAGAAAAATAATATAAAAACCTTGCCCTGAAAACTTTTTTGATGATTAACAATTTTAAGACAAAGAGATATTGATTTACGGGTTTTAATT